>VURO01050457.1:139822-250036 GCA_015108175.1 Pelvicachromis taeniatus | reverse complement strand
TTTTCTTTTTTTATTGTAAAAATAAAAAAAAATTTTTTTTTTTTTTTTTTTTTTTTTTTTTTTTTTTTTAAACTCAAAAATGTCAAATGTTTTCACAAAAAGGCATTTGCCGTTTTCATTGTCGTGCGTAATAGATTTCAGATATCATTACTGCTGGAGTGTGAGTCAGACGCATAACAAGCAAACTGCACACACTGTGGGCTCATTAAAAACGATGAAAAAGCAGGGTTTTTTCTTCAAATTTTTATGGCTAAAACTAATATTTTGGAGAAAATTGTCAGAATTCAGCAATGAAATGATAATTGGTTTCAGCAGTAATGGTGTTGTTACTGCCCATTTTACATGTTTTCTTTCACTTTCTTCATTACTTTTTCTTTTACTGGAACCAGCGAGCTCATGTTTATTCCTCAGCAGGCATGCGTACCATGAGTGCAAATGCGGGTCATTGTGGGACTGTGCAAAACTCCACCAGCTCCTCTTTGTCACTGTGGGTTCATGTCTTAGTGTTCAGCTCTTTCTGTATCTGTCAGTCAGTCAGTACTCGTATGTGTAAAAGAAGAAGACACATTCATCTGTCTGTCTCTAACAATCTCATCCTCTCCTGTCTGTCACAAAGGAGTACTTGAAAAGTCTTGGCAACAGCGAGTGCAGCCCGCAGACATTTTTGGAAAACAGCAGCAGTTTGGATAAGCTCCTCATCATCATTCGGAACGAGGACATCGCCGCACATGTGCATAAGGTACACCCGCCGCCCGTTGTCCTCTCTCCAGTCGCTCACATCCAGATTGTAGTTCGGATGAATCGGCACCTGCTGAGGCAGGTAGCGATAAAACATAAATAATGGGAAGTTTTACATCTCCCGCAGAGTGCTGTTTTTCGTCTTGTTGCCTGTTATTTACACGTTCCATTTAGTTATAGTGCTGCAGAAAGGTTTTAGCCCCAATAGCAAAGCGAGGATGCTTTCAAAATATTATCGTGAATTATTTCTATTTAATTTACTTCACACAGTGCAGTAAACAAAACTACCAAATAACTGAGGATCAGTATTCGCAGTGAGCACCCGTTTCCTTTAAAACAGCGCCAGCTCTCCTAAATATACTTATCTATTAAATTTTCAAAGTACTTTGCCGTTTGTTTTTGTTTTTTTTTATTTATTTAAAGCATTTCAGATATACATATATATGTTTTCTTTAGGCTCTTATGTGCTTGTGCTGCTTAACTCACTCAGTTTGGGTGGGGGTTTTTTTGTTTTAGCTTGTTTGTTTAGTAGTGTCCCTCCTTGAGAAAAGTCTCAGGCCAGTTACTAAATAACAGATCAAAAAATATTGGCGCCAACTGTTCTGTTGAGTTGGAGATGACTGATTGGAAAACATTTAAAATCGCCTACACGGTATACCATCTTGTTCTTCTTAATGCTGTAAATAGTTCGTAATAACGCTGGCGGTGTTTTGTTTTGGGTCTCCGTGATTATGAAGAATCAATTTGGGATCAGTCGGACACTTCCCTGGTGCTATACGGTTTAAGTGCTGGACTGTATATTTCAAATTCATCTGAAAACTATTAAAAAAACAACTTAATGTGTGGGGAATTAAAAAAAAAAAAAAAATCAATCTTTTTCTTTATTATGCAGATCCCAGCTCTGGTGTCTTTGAAAAAGTTGCCTTCAGTGAGCTTTGCTGGAGTGGACAGTCTGGACGATGTCAAGAACCACACTTACAATGAGCTCTTTGTGTCCGGTGGCTTCATGGTGTCTGATGAGTTTGTCCTCAACCCTGATCTTATCACGCAGGGTAAGTTGTGTTTTTCTTTGTGTGGACTGTACAAGGTCTAAAAAAAAAAAAATTACTCGTCTGATACTTGTGTTGCGTGTTGAGCTTGTATTGCGTGTTTTGTCCAGATCGTTTGCAGGGGCTGCTGAAGTTCTTGGAGGAGCAGAGCACCCCTGAACACCCCTGGCAGTGGAAGGTTCACTGTAAGTCCCAGAAGAAACTTAAAGAGCTGGGGAGGTCAGTATCTCAGTAATAGATTAGCTATAATAGTTGTATCTTCATCAAAACGTTTGCCCATACTGGTATTAACTGACCTCTGTATGGATCTGCTTTTGCTGTTGTTTCTTAAAGGTTAAACACTAATGCCATGGGGCTGCTGAACCTTCTGACAGCCTATCAGAAAAAGCATTTAGTGGAGTTCCTCCCATATCACGAGTGTGACACGCAGTCGCGGCAGGCTCCGGATCTGGACTGCCTCATCAAACTCCAAGCTCAGCACACACAACAGCGACACCTCATCTTCCTCACAGGTAATTCCACCTTTACCCCCCCGAAATCACCATTTCCACATGCCTCGTTAAGTTGAGGTCTGAAGATTGTATTACAGTTGTCTTATCAAGTGTCTTTTAATCACTGAAAACTCATTTTTACAGAGAGACCGTTTGAGATGTTCCTGCAGTACTCCAGAAATGGAATCGTGATAGCGAGCATCGACGATGTTATGAGCGGTTTCCACAGTCTCATTGGATCCATTAATCAGAATGAGCTTCCGACACCTCCTTCTACTGGTGGGTGGCGTCAAAAGGAGCGCAGAACACGGAAACATCGGAGTTCATGTTTTCTATATAATCTCATTGTTTTGCTAAATTGCCTTTTTCTACAGCCATCTCACCAGTTAAAGATTTATGTTCTGCCAGACAGTTTTTTAAAGCACTGTTGTTAATGCAGCCATAACACATTTGTTGATTATATCTTCCTTTCCACTTTTCTATTACTCTCTCTCTCTCTCCCTGCCCTCTCCTGCTCTCCCAGTAGTGAATGATGAGTGTGTGGAAGAGGAGGACATGTCATTAGACTCCGATGATGGCGAGCCACCAACCATATTAGATCCTCCAGAGCAAAAGCAGCAAGTTGCAAAGAAGCCTCCGCAGCCACCCCCGCCAGAGAACGAGTTTCGTCCTCCGCTCCCAGACCAGCAGACCACCCCTGAGACGACGCCTACACTGTCTAACTACAGTGCTTTCAAAACCGCCATCTCTCAGTTCAAAGCCACGAACCAGATAGGCATGGGCTCTTCAGACATTGGCAGCTTGTCACCGGGAGGTTTCCCTGTGAATCCCCACCAGAGCTTCCTGTGCCCTTCGGCCTCGTGGTCATCGTATACGGGTTCCTCTAGCTACACGGCCTCCCCAGCTTATCCCGCCTCTCCCTGCAGCGGCACACAGGAACCTCCAACCACAGCTTCTTCCGGAGCCCCAACCCCGCCTGTCATGCCCCCAGCAGGACCTCTAGCCAACCTGGCTTCCCTCCCCTTGGAGGTCAAGCCTCCCCCTCCCCCTCACCTCATGATGCTGGGTCATGGATATAGCTCGGACGCTGGAGGAGCCGGAGCTGCTGGGACCTCTCCCCTCACCCCCACAGTTCCCCCCTTCACAGACCATAATGACACAATTCAGCCAGGTTTCATGGTTGGTACTTCTAAGAATGCTAGTGGGACCCCCACTCAATCGGACAGGACACTCAGTGGACCTGGGGACGGGGTATGGACGACTGCAGGGACCACAGCTTGTGACAATGCAAGCAACCCAGGCGCGGTCCCACCTGCCCCGGTGGATCCCAGTGGGCTCGCTACGACTGGAGAAGCCGTTATAGGCAGCACCCCTGGAAGTCAGGGGGTCAGGACTCAGGTGAATTGCGCTGACGGGCTTGGTGCATCTGTGGGTATTCCCACAGTACCCACAAGGGGGGGCTCTGTACTCAGACCTAAGCTGCCTCCACATCTAATGTCTGGTGTGGGCTATGGCAGTATAGGTTGCATGCCTCCACATATGGATCACAGGCCAGTGATGGGTGCTATGGGACCGGGTTCTTTAGGAAATTATCGAGGGAGAGGAGTCCCACCTGTAGGACTTTGGCCTCGGCCCGGGCGAGGACACGAACGAGGCGGTGGGACTGGAGGTGGACCTTGCTCTTGGGGCTACCCAGCAGGCAGGGGTGGGCCACCAAATTATTACACAGACTATTCATATTCTCACAATTATGCCCCTGAATAGACAATCAACATGATCAAAGGGGCAACACAAACACCATACACCAGAGACTTTTAAGTGCTGGCTGAATGTATATATTTCCTTGTCATAAATGCATTGATTTAAAGCAGGAAAAAAAAAGGATACTGGTTTTCTACATGAATTAAAATTGATACAGGCAGGTTTGAGTGTCCTACCGTCGTGTAAACTGTCTGTACACTCTTTCCATGTGAGCTATTTGAGACCCTGTTCAAACCACTATATTTATATTTGCCAACAAATGTTAATGGCCTTCCAGCTTCTCAGAATTAATTATGTTCTGTTTGTCCCATTTTGGAAACGGTTTGTGAACAAGGGGGGAAAGGCTGATATTTTTTTAAGGAAAAAAAAAAAGTGAATGTAATTCACATTTGCTGTTGGTTTTGTTTTGTTTTGTTTTTTTTTTTATTTACACACTTGGTTGTTCAGAATTCTATGAAAAATAAAACATTTCAAATCTCGTGTGTGTGATGGGTTTGATGACGGTGTCAAACAAACCATTAAAAAGATAAATCCCAGTTGTCTTACTGTTTTTTTTTTTCCTTTGAAAGCTCTCACCAAACAAATAGTCCAATTTTCAGCATGAAGGTGGATGATGGAGCTAGAGTGTATTATTGACAACATTAGGGTACAGTACAGTAATAAAAATACTGACATCAAATGTTATTGCTAGTGCTAGTGGATCTAGAGGTTTTTTAAAAATGCAGTGAGGAAACATTTTCTGACATTGACAGCGTAAAATCAAATAAATCTATATTCTCCAGCAGTGTGGAGCAGCACTTAAATCCTTTGAGGCTCCATACCGAGTGCAACCAGCTCTTCAACTCTGTCACAACTGAAAGACTCATTAAGAGGGTCGATGTCCTCCCTGTGAGTTGTCTCATCAGCTAGCTGATAGAGGGAAACGCCAGGGGGCGGTGTTTCCTTTTAATGTAAGAAATAGGTTAGCAGCACCTTTTTCTCCAGAGCCTCATTCCAGTTGTGTCATGGAGGCTTAGGGAAATGTGAAAATAAGTTCTTCCTGCTAAATCAATTATGGCTAAGACCCGTCACACAAATGCTGAGCAAGATGTATTTTTATTTTATTTTTTTTAGCAACCTCCACACGGTTATTTATACTTAAAATAACCACTATAAATGCAATATTGAGCGGAGTTCTGAGACTTGTACGCCTCGTACAAGGTATGCTTGGTGTTGGAGCATGAAGCACAGACAACAGACTGACTTCTACTGATTTTTAAAGGGACATACACATAATACAAAATAAAGAAATAGACTATGCAAGTTATGGAAAAATGTAATTGAATATACTGCTGTTGCCAGCCATTGTTAGTTGCTGCTAAAAGAGTTGTAACCAAAAAAAAAAAAAATCAAAGAAGATAGCTGTTTGTGAAAACGATGATTTCAAGCAACTCATAAAGGTTTAAACATTAAAAGGTTTGAAGTGCGATTTCTATTTTAAAAATAGGACATTTTAAAGCAGTCTAAAAAGTAACTTGAGACTTTTATTTTGAAATCCCCACAGCGTTAATAACTGATAAGTAATTTGAGAAATAGATTTTTTTAAAACATGATATTTTAAAGCTTCCAATTAGGATATTTTATTTTAAAACATTTTTTTAAATTTTAAGCTTTTCTTAGAATTGGAAACTGCATTAAGTTTTTTTTTGCACTTTGCTAAAGCTAATGTGTAGCTGCTCGCTCCTGGCTAACCGATTCGTGTAAGTCCTTTCTTACTTTCCCCCTTAGCTTATTTGTTCGAGCAAAATATATCTAACTCTTACGTTATCTGCACAGGTAGCAAGTAAAGTAGGTCTTAGTGCTTTTTGTTTCAAAGCAGGTGGGCAAAACAATGAACAATGTAAACCTGCATATAAAAAAAGGTTTTGGCAAAAACAAACGTAACAGGTTAGTTTTAGCTGAAACGTGTTAAAATGCTCTCATCCACTCTGTTTGTCGAATTTCTCATGAGTTTGTCACCAAGAGCCATTTTGGAGCACAACTAAGTGCATTTAGTCCCTAAAGTAGAGACTGTGTGAGGTACTTGACTGAACTTCCGTTTTATTCTTCTTTATATCTCCACTCTCTCCACTACATTTGACAACTCTCATTGCTTTTGAGACGAAAACAAAGCCTGGTTTCTACACCCTGTCACATTCAGAAAATCTAGGAGTGAAGTCTCCCCCACCCAGAAAAAAGATATTTCCACTTTCAAGCTGCCAGTTGGTTTCCATTTAGATAACTGTTTGAGAGGCAAAGATGAAAAAGGAGTCCAAAAAAAAAGAAATGAACATAAACTTGGATAGCAGAACTTTGCTACCCCATTAATCATCTCTCAGCACTTCAGCTTTATCAGATAAAACTACCCAGCTGTGTATAATAAAGTAGCACACTGCACCAGGATAAAGAGTAAAATGTTTGGTAAAGCAGTGATGCATCAATATTAAAAGTCATAAATAATAATATTTCTGTCAGAGGAACAATTTTTTCCTGCAGAATCAGGACTTCTGCTTTTTCTACCTTTTGGTGCTTTCCTGATAACGCCTCAGTACGTCTATTCAGGTATGATTCTGAATGGAAGAACTTTTACTTATTTCTTAAACTGATATTTTATCACCCAGGGCAGGAAGAGCATTTCAGATCTTTTATTTAAACTGAAGTGCCTGTACCGTACTACACTTAATATTAATACAATTATTTACAACTTAAAGTCCTGCATTGTTGTAGTTACTGATATAACAAAGTAAAAATAAAAATGGATGTTAAAGTGAGTTAATGATGCGTAATATTTTAATTTGAATGTGAAACCGTTCTGGTGAATTTGATCATGGGGGAAACTTAACCATGGGTCTGGGTAAGCAGTAGATGTACTCAAGAATAAATGAACTGCCCCAAATCTACCGTATGCTAAAATATAATATTTCTCTCTGAAATTTAGTTAATATGAAATGAAAATAAGTCATCTTAAATTTTGTGCATTCTCGAGGACATGTGTATCCCACCTCTGTTGGTATTTCACTTGAAAATTCTGATCTGAATGCATCTTTCACCACTAAAATGTGTACATTTTGAATGTAATACACTCGAATCTTTAAAAGAATTTTCATTGGATTATGGGACACTGTGGAAGAAATAACCAGGTCAAAAGAAGTATGTATTTCCTTTGCTTTAAAATTGGTCCTGTGGGTCCAGTGAGCAGCAGAGATCTCCGGGTTTAGGTGTTACCTTGTAGATGTGCCTTTGCAGGATGTAGGGATTTGGGCCAGAGTGAAACTTGCCTCTGCTCATGAGCAAGTACAACACCAGTACCCCTTCTCTCATTACCTCAGGGCTTCCACAATTATGGAAGCCCTGTTCCTCCTTCCACTGCAATTTTTCTTATCTTTAGTTTGCAGCCTAAAGGCAACATTGCAAACATTACATCAGAATTCATCTTGACCAGAGAGAAGTAATGTTGCTTAAAGACTGCTTTTTTTACGAAGCCCTTTGAGGCGATGCACAAAACAATGTAAACAACCCAGCAGAGGGAAAAAAAAATGTAATCCAGTGCTCTTGTATGAGGCGCCGTCAATCACATATAGCTACATTAAGATTATAAATGTAGCCAACATGGTGATACCATAACAACAGCCTTGCAGGCAACACTACGAGGCTGTACTTGGACACAGCAGAAGTTTTAGCTACATTCATGTGAAAAAAAAGTTTTCACAATATTCTGTGCAGTCCTATGAAAAACTAAACACAATCTCGCTGCATCCTTAGGATCTAAGAGGGTAAATAGCAGAGAGGGGCTGCCAATCAAATGCCCTTGATTAACTGATAATCAGCAAGTGTGGTCACCTGTATAAAATCAAAGGTTTTGGTAGGAACATGTTTTGCACTGCTTTAAAATTGGTCCTGTAAAGAAGCCACTACATTTACCTTGTAGATGTCCAGGATGTACAAACTAGCTGAAAAAGAAAAGACTGTTGCAATAGCTCAGTCAAAGTTTAAACCCCAACCTGATTGAAATGCTGTAGTGGGACCTTAAGAGAGCTGTGCATTAACCAATACCTGCAAATTGCAATGAACTGAAGCAATATTGTAAAGAACAGTGGGACAAAATGCCTCCACAACAATGTGAGAGACTGATGAAGCCATATAGAAAACAATTACTTCCAATTGCAGAAGGTGGCATTACTTTGTATAGCTTTGTTCCAACAGATAGAGCCCTTTTTCTCACATGACTGTGCACGCTCACAGGGATAATGCTAGCTCACCGACGTTAAACACTTCAAGTTCAAACATCACTCTATCACTTGCTAATTAACAAAATTGAGCGTGACTGTCATTGGTTCTTTAGAAATTTGGTTACAAACCAAATTAAACATACAGTCGTGCCTGATGAAAGATCAGGGGATCAGAAGAGTTATTCCTAAACAGACTTGGATGTGTGCAACATTTTTTATGCCCGTCCATTCACTACTTGTTTCTTTCACTCAAAAATCGAATATCTTCACATTTACTTTTTTGAGGTCTGTACAAAAAGTAATGGGAATTCATTAAATAGTTGCTGAGATGTTTCAAAGTTTTAGACTGACCAACACTGCAATCCTCAGAGCCATTGTGTAAGTATGGCAGCAAATAGTATCATAAAGCACAGTGGTGAGTGTCTGCCACCAGTGACACTGTAATGTATTGCAGATTGGGTAGCGCTAGTGTCTCTGACAGTTAAGGTCTTTTTTTTTAATAGAAATAATAAAGCCAGATTTCATCAAAGTTTATTGTTGTCTTTTAGTGGACAAGTGTGACACATTATAACAAAAGAACCAGTACAACATGATACAGGTACAATAAAGCCAGTGGGGGGGAAAAAAATTAGAACTGAATGCCAAGGAAGAATAAATAGACAAGACAGTGTTGTAAAAAAAAGTAGTCATGGGCTGCAGTATAAAACTTGAAATACACCGGGTCATTTTGATTGTCAGATCCTATAATGTCCATCTAAATTCTACTTGGTGAGACAGTGATCCAGCAGACTGCTCCAAAACATGCTGCATAAGAGCATATACTCATTTGTTTGCAATGAAATGTGACGGGCCTGTAGGTCTGATTAAGGAAATATTCATGTGCTTTGCACTCCACAGTGATCTGATTGAGACCAGATTCCTGCTGGAAATCCTGCTGCTTTTCACTGCTATGAAAACACAGAACGTGGCTTGCATTCGCATTTAGCTCAGAGGTATGATGAAGAGCCTGTTGTCTGGTGTAGCAGTGTGCATTTATTTTAGGCTTTTTTTGGAAGCAACTGACCTACCTCCTAAAAAAAGATAATGTAGCCTAGTCAGTAGCTTTTCTCAAGCGCGTATTCCAATTTAGGTGCCCAGTTAGAATAAAATAAGGATTGTAGGTGACACAGGGCCTCCAGGGAGTGTGTGTTTGTGGGTGTCACAGCATCTGAAAAATGAGTATGTATCTGACACAGCTGGATGCCTCCACTCTTGCCTGATGACTGTTTTGACAGTTCAGTAATAGCCTGTGTTGACAGTCAAGGCTGCCTTCCACGAATGAAAGCAATTCAGCCCGTGCTATTCAGACTAAAACTCCTCTTTCACAGTAATTAGATTCTTGACTAAGATGATTTCGAATCCCTGGGAGCCCAGTCGAACTTGGAAAAACAATTAATCTGGAAAGGGGAAGTACATGCTTTAATTTGGGCCTGATGGAGTGTTTCGCTTTGGAGAAGGACATCTTTTCGAGCATTAAGGAGTTGCTTCCTTTACATCTGGGTAATTTGTTAGAATGCCTCAGGATGATTTGCAGGGAGCAAAAAGACTGAGCCATATAGAGTTGCACTTTTTTTTGTATTCTGGAAATTAGATATTTATTTTACAGTGTTACTATCAGGACTTTCCATCAGTGAGTAAATGATAGTATAAACAAAACAGGAAATGCTGGAAGGGTCCTGATTTTGGCAAACCAAATCTGCCTCTTGACTACCTCCTCATGTCTAAAATGAACTGGAAAATGTACAACAACTCGATGGAACAAAAACAATCATTCATTCCATTTTTGCAATGCAGTGTTGAGGCCTCCCATTATCAGTTAAGTACTTGCTGTCACAAGGTTAAAATAAAATGCTGGATTCCAAATAGCTTTAGGATACCAGCTTCACTCATCCTGACTCTGACATCCTGCCTACACTGAGGTTGATTTCCTAAAGCTAGAGTGAGCTTACATAACCAGGATCACCTGTGGACCCTCGGTGAAATGGAAAGCCCTCCATGAAAGGCTCACAACATGTCCTCTTTGTTTCAACCTGTTAATCTAATCTAATCATATCAGAAAAACAATAAATCCCAACCCAGCTGTGTTTGCTGCGTCAGAGAGCGGATTAGAAGGATTTAAAAACAGTGCAGTTCACCAAGAACCTGGTTTTTATCCTTGTGGTAATCTCCTAAAATCTCACTCCAACTCATCGCACCATTTAATGTTTCTAGTACACTGTGTCTGACAAACAACCGGTCATGACAGACTCTGATACAAGACGTTACATCATACGGGCGCACAGCAGCGTCTTATGTAATCTTTGTTGAGAAATGATGCTTACCCCACAGAAAACGTTTGATACTTGATCAGTGATGGTGTCACGAATAGAGTACTCCATGTCAGCACGGTGATCTATCACGGCTCATCGTTTCTGACTAGAGTCCACATAGCATCATCAATAAAGGACCCTTAAAATTAAAATTTCAGGAAACGCTACTGACTCCATAGTAAAAAAAAAAAAGTTCAGGTGCTACTTTGAGGATAAAGTGGTAATGTCAAAATTAAAGTCAGCTCTCATTGATCTAGTAGTTATTGCCACACTTTAGGCGTTAAAGTGAAATAATATCCTCGTTACTAAGTCTAAAGTATGATTTATCTTAATTTATGCAAGGCATTTACCAGGGGCAGCCATGACAAAGTTAGAGAGGCAAGGCTGAGATGGTTTGGACATGCACAGAGGAAAGTTCATGGATATACTGGGTAAAGGATGGTTATTATGGAGCTGCCAGGCAGGATGAAAAGTGGAAGACAACAGATGAGGTCCATGCAGTGAAGAAGGGCATGCAGAGGGTTGGTTGCTAAGGATAAGGTGAATTGGGGGCAGATGATCCACCATTGTAACCCCTAAGAGGAGCAGCTGAAAGAAGTAGACTATTTTGTAGATGTTGCCAAGTGCCATCAGGTGTATTTTGAATCGAAATAACTTTTTTTTTTCAACTTGTTATACTTTATTGTTGAAATGTTACAAAATTTTAACCACAAGATAAAAAAGTCCTTTAAATTTAATATATTTTACTTTTATTATTTTTGTCCTAATTCTCCTAATCCCTCCTAATCCTTCATAGGTATCTGGGCAGGCAGAAACTTTGTGATTACTCTTAATGTAACCTTTTACCACTGTTTCCGTGAACACCTTAAGCTCGTGTATTACTTTCTACCTCATCATCTGTGAGTTAAAAAAACGTTCCCTAACTTTTCCCCGCTGCCGCGCATTCTTTTCAGTATTTTCTTCTCTCAACACCCAGCCCTGTCCTTCCTGTTTGTGCTGATACACGCACGCCAATGTGGTGAATGCACAATATTATGTCCAGTTACAGCTGTGGTAGTATATTCAGAGATTAATTTGTAAGCCGTTCTAAAACCAAAGTTGTTTTCATTGTTCTAAAACAAAACAAAAAAAGTGTTATTATGGATGCAGCCTTAGTCTCACAAAAAAAATTTTTGGGTTAATCCCTGTGTGTTTAATACTGATGAAACTCATCGCTGTCAAAGAGCCAGTCTGTTCCACTTTCATGCACCGTTGGCCATTTGATATCAGATTTCCCACCTCCTTTTGAACTTGAATTTACATATAAGCTGCACAACAATATTAGTCGCCTCTAGCTTAAAAGGAGTCGTGTTTTAATTAAGGATTTAGAAATAATCAAAGGCCGTAACTCCAATGACAAGCTCTGCTTTGTAAAACATGCAGTTACTGATGACTTGTCCCTGACATTATATGAAGGATTACATCTGATCCTTTTCAATCTTGATGCAATCCCTAGTCCCACCCAGTGTTTTTATTAAGATTAAGCTACAATCTCAAAACATTATGGATGCTTAGACTTGAAGAAAATTGATTTGTTTCTTTTGAGGCTGCTGTTTGTCTCAGCAGGGTTCCCTTCATCATCGACCAGCTATATGCTGTCTTTGCTCTTTTATGCAATCAACCTCAGGGTTTTTTCTAGGCTCCGAAACGGCCTTTGTGGGGTGACTATACGCAGCAATAAAGCCTGATTGATCTACATACAGTAGAGGCCATAAGTCATAAGAAAAATGTGCATTTTCAGGCTTTCTTCAGACCATTTGATAAAATGCGGCCAATATGCTGATGCAGGGTTGAGTAAATTAAATCCAAATGAATAAAATTGGTTTGAATGAGTTCTAAAAGATTGTAAAGTTGTGGACTGGAGGGGAGCTGACCCCTGGAATTCAAAAGACACGTCTGCTTGTTGAGTAGTTGTTTGATAAATTGTAATTAAGCTCTTTTAGAGAGGATTTAAATTGCTACTTTTATTCAGTCCCTTAATCATTTGGTACTGATTGATTTCCCTTTGGGGTTTGGCTAAAAACCTCTGCGGGGGGTGCGCCAAAACTGTCTTTATGCAGGAAAAACCCTCTCACCCACACACTTTATGTTCCTTCGGTGCAGCACATGGGAGTCTTTTCTTTAGCATCTTTCATCTCTGTTGTTGGAGTGTGTAATTCTGTCATTTAAAGCATGTTTTGCTGAATTAAAAAAAAGAACAAACAAACAATATTTCAGTCACTTCAGTCAAAAAAAAAAAAAACACACAAAAACAAAACACCAAACAGTAGGAACAAAGCTATACAAAGTAATGCCACCTTCAGGGTTTGAGTCACAGCTGCTTGAAGAATTTGTCACTTCAGTCAAAATTTAGTGGTTGTGTTTATTCTGCAGTGTTCAAAGTGCTCTGCTGTGTTTGATCAAAAAAAGATGCTGTCTTTGAAGAGCAGGCCAGTTGCTGCTTTTTGTCTGGGTTGTTGACACTCCTGATTTCTACACTTCGCTCCTTGCCAGATAAGCAGCATGCAGATCTTTTTTTCCCTGCCAGATTAATGCAACAGGTTTAAATGAAACATGTATATTTATGATGGCTCACTGCAGGATGCACCTCTGTTTTCAGCTAGATAAGATTTTTAAATGGTTGATGTAAGCTATGGCTTCTGAAAACAAAATACTAAAATAATACAAACTCAGACATGAGCAGTTTAGGAAAATGAGGATATGAAGGTTTCAGGAGCTGGTGCTACACGTTTAAGCTACACATTAGCAGATATAGGCCATATATTGCATTTAATTTTTAAACTTATGTTCAGTTTATGCAGTGCTAGCACTTAACTACCCTACACTATTTATAAAACCTCAATCCATGTAAGGTGTGCAAACTGAACTTAGTTCCTGCAGTCAGTACAGTCATTCACTTGCAGTTTTTTTTGGAGGGGAGAACTAATCAATCTTCAAAACTTTGAAAAGGAAGTCAGATTCGTTCTCAGATCCCATGAGAAATATTCCCGCTAGTGCTGTACCTTCGCACAGAGAAATTATTAGCTGATTTTAAGGACTGATAATGGCTCCGCTGTGATTTGGTGGTGTCAGTACATTCCAGGTATAAACCAAAGTTGAAACTTTCATTCCGACTACCTGGCCACATGGCAGGAGAGGAGAATTGAAACAGGAGATATTGCTTTTTTCTTTTTCTTTTTTCTTTTTGTTCAGGATGCCTGTACAACTGTATCTGACAGTTGGAAAGGAGACATGAAGTTCTTTTTTTTTTTTCTCCCTTTATAGCATTATTACTCAAATAGCACATCCTAGCTAGATACAGAGGAGTTTTCATTTGTCCAAAGATTTTCAGTTTCCGCCTGAGGGTAAAAAAAAAACAAAAAACACTTCAGCTTTCCAGAGACCAATTTGTTCCTTCTTGATTCATCACCGGGTCAATGAACGCTACGTGTTTATTAGTTTGGCTTTTGCTCTGGTCTCTTGTAGAGTGGAAGAGGGTAGAAGATAGACTGCTTGACTCATACTGCTTTGACCGTTTGCAGTAGATGCAGCGACATGGAGTCAGATAAAGGTAGATGAGGATAATCATTGTAGTCACCATACAGCCGAGCAGCGTTGTGTAGCCAGTGTTGAATAACTCTGCCGTGGGCAGCAGCACCGTCACGTTCACCTCACGAGTTGCATTCAGTGCCTGTTTAATATCCACAGCTGTGCACACATACAGTCCCGAGTCATTGACCTTGGTTGCTCGGATCTCCAAAGTGCCATTAGGAAGCAGGTTAATTAGATTGTCATCTATGCTGGCCTTGGTGATGTGCCCCTTGCTTGGGGAGAGCCACGTAAATGAGAGATCTGTGCTCGTCAGGGATGTTTGGCAGTCTAGACGCACCCTTTCTCCCTCTGAAACCAACACGTTGGAGAGGAGAACTGTTACAGGCTGCAAAACAGGTTTTTCCACACTGCAGTTGAGGAAGAAGCGGTTCTGTTGGAGAAATTGGACGGACGATCGTAGGTCTCCATTAATGAAGCAGATATGCTCCTCCTTAAAGTCCCTCACTGAGTCATAGCCCCTCAGGTCCCAGTGCCAAAACACGCTGTACATGGAGCAGTCACAAATCAGAGAGTTGTTGTAGAGATACAGGCCCCGCTGCACCAACCTGGGCAAAGCTTTCACATCCTCCCATTGCAGATGGGTCAGTCGGTTGGATGAGAGATCTAACATGCTCAGGAATGGATGAGTGTGATCTTGGATTGAGAAGAAAGGGAAGTCTGTGATTTGGTTGAGGCTGAAATAGACCTTTTTTAAGCTGCTCAGGCCACTCAGCGTGCCGGCCTCCACTCGTGCGATCTTATTATTGAAAAGAAGGAGCTCCTCCAGCCTCCAAAGCCCCTGAAAGTAGTGCTGCTCTACCACACGCAACTTATTGGAGGACAGGTCAAGGTGCCTGAGACCAGAGACGTTTTGAAAAGTTCTAGGATTCAGGGCTTTGAGCTGATTGTGCGCCATCAGCAGGTTTTCCAGCCTGGACATCCTGTTGAAGCAGCCTGGACTCAGCCAGGAGACATGGTTGTGGCTGAGGTCGAGACTGATGGAGAAAGAGGGCAGGGAGTGAGGTAGCTTGGTAAGTCCACTGGAGCTACAGCTTACTGTGTCAGATATACAGAGGCACACGGAAGGGCAGGTCTCCTCGGTGCTGTGGAGAAAACAGAGCAGCGCCAAGAGAAGGCTTGGATTTAGTCCGCAGGTCATGGTTTTTGAATCCTTCAAGGTTTTGAATCCCTCTGGTTCTTCCTGAAAAGATAAGAATCAAATGAGAAACAGGGTGATATATGAGAAGGCTATCCTATTTTCAAGCTATCCAGGCTTTGAGCTGTTCATCTGACATCTGAGATGACTAAAGGTTAATGCCATACTGGAGCTCTCAGTATCTGTGGCACAGTAGACGATGAAATGGTTCACTTTAGTGACCATGAATCAATTTAATATATAAAATATTTGGAATGATAAGAAATCCTCATGCTGGGTTATTTTCAAATGATTCTACTTATTCCTCTATTTAGTGATTGTGCCTCTATTGATCAGCAAAAGGGGATTTTAAATGACAACACCTTCATCTTTAATTCAAAGGCTCTGGTAAAAATATTGCAATATTTTTATTAAATAAAAATCTTTTCCATAGTCATTCTATTTGCACAGACCCAAAAGTCTTTGAATAATTAGACATTTTTAAATATAAAGACTGTTTTTGACTGGCTGAACTCTCGGACATCACCATGCATGTTTGTTTGGTCTTTTGCCTTTTGAGTAAAGGTTATGCTTAGGTGGGTTGAGGTTAGGGCTTCTTTCTCAGTGTATTTTATTATCCAGCTGTGAAGTTCCATTCTGCAGCATTTCACTGATCTTGTGCAGAAAGTCCAACCAAGGTCGTTTTAGAAGCAAGTCTCGCCAGCCGTTATCTTAAAACCCCTCTGGGTACTTATTTTGGAATATTTTTTAAAATGTATTTAACTTTCAAAATAGACTCACCAGTCAGATCAGATAAAAAAAAAAAACATTTAAAATCATTGCTGAGTTTTCCCTAAAAGTATTTTTTCTTTTAAAAAGTGAGTTTTTTTTCTCTGTAAGTTTTCTCGTGCCACAGTCTGTAATACTACAGAAATCGACTATAGTTTTCAGTTATTTTACAAAGTCTCTGTTACACCTCTATACACCTACACTTATATATTCTCATTGTCTTAAATTATTTTGTTTTTATTTTTCCAGTCTAATGATGACCTTTTATTCTCCATGTTCACCTCTTTTCCATAAACGGCTACACAATAAAAAATACTTAACCGAAACCGAACACTTACAATCAGTTTCTTAATTTGTCATGAATAACGTGAAAACTGACCAACCATGAACTGCTCAGTAGGCTCACTTAAAACCTTTAATTCTTTAAAAATGGAGGACTGCGTATAAAATTGGCTGTAATTTCTAAACGGTTAAGGCATTATTTTTGTTTACACCCTTGAATTAAAGCTGAAAGTGCAGTGCAATCACATCTTGATTGCTTCATTTAAAATCCATTGAGTGTGCACAGTCTAAATTGTGAAAACTGTGTTCTTGTCCAGCTACATGCAGACCTGTATAAACAGTAATCACTGGCTCTAAATGAAAATGATTTTTATTGTTTCTCGACACGTTGATTGTTGTGTGTTTATTGAGTATTCAGCAGCTAACAAAGAGGGCAAAACCAAAACTTTAAAAAAAAAGCAGACTTAAACTGAGATTATCTGCAATCACAGCAGAAAAGTTTGTTTCAGCCTGCGCCATAAAGCTTTTTTTAGTTTAATACCTCTGAACTCTAAGAAAAGGGCAAAACTCATCTATACCAAACTTACGGAAAATAAATAGCAACTAATTTCCTGTTAATCGATAAATTGATAAACTGACTAATCACCACAGCTCTATATAATGAAAAACTTTTCAGCACATTGTGAAAGCATAGTGTGGACATACTTTACCTTCAAAAATGTTTTTAAGTCTTTATGAAATTAAAAGCTCAAAAGGGAAAAAGTTCCCACCACTCCCAGACAAGTGAGCAATTTTGTTCACTTAGTTAATCTCATTCTCCCTTCCCAAAAAAAATAATATGTAGAAAGGGAAACACGGCCAAACCACAAATCCAAATAAACTGCTTAGCGACGATACCAGACTTCAACTTTCTTCCGTTTTCCCGCTTTCAGAGTTGTATCCCCATCAATGAATACCCACAACATAGCTGTCTAATCCTTATCTCCTTTTGGATCCTCCTCCCGAGGCGCTCGAGGAATAATTCACGGCTCCTGCCGTTCTCCTCAGCTAACTTTAAGGTCCCCCTACCAGGCTTTCTCTTCTCTTTCCCAAATGAGAGTGCCGCTCGACAAACATCCTGCGGTGCTTTGCAGTGTATAACAAACAGCATAGAGCTCAGTTAATCTCCCACAATCCCTCCTCCTTCTCTGTGTCATTTAGAGACCAGTCTTGTGTCTCCCTCTCTCATCCTTAAGTAATCATGCTGGTGGCTGCCCTCCTCGTTCTCTCTCCGTCTCTCTTTCTCCATTTTGAACCAATATCAGTTTTCCCACACTGCTCTGTTAGTGTGCTACACCAGTAGATTTGTATGATTTTGCTTGCTAACATATTAGCAGAGCCCAGGAGCTTTACGCATGAATATTACATGCGTTATCCGGTAACCTTTCACCAGTAATCCCAGGGGCATGAAACTTGGCTGTGCTCAATGTGTTTTGTTTTTTTTCTTTGAATATGTGTGACTGTGTCTTAGTACTGGTTTTCTTAATGCTGTAAAAACACCTGTTTTTTCTGTGAGTTTGGAAACACCTGCCCATCCCTCTTCATTTTTTGGTGTATTTTGAAGGCTTTCAGGCTCTTCAGGTCTTTTCCTCACCTGTGTGCTCTGTGGCGTTGTTGTTTCTCTTTTTGCAGTTTTAAGTTGATCGACATTAGCTTCCTCCTGCTCACAAATATGCACACATTCACTCTTCCTCTAAGTGCCTTATGCAGTACATCCTCTGCTTTCTTTCTGAGCTCCAACATCCCTGACTTCCCATGCCTTGGCTGTGGGTTTGACTGGATATATGCTGTCCATGGTGCTTGGTCATGGTGGTCCTGACAGCTCTGGTTTCTGTCACAGTGAATTAGCTTTGCCTCCCAGCAGCCACCTCCTCTCTGCTAGCCCCAACCCACCACCTCCCTCTGTGTAAGTGCTCGGGGCTTTGACTGACTCCCACTCGCTCACTCACTCACTTTACAGAGGCACATAACCTGATTCCCCACGGATTCAAACTTGCTGGATGGGCTTCACTACTCAGACGGTGGGGTGATGGAGAAAGATGTTGGTGTCTGCAGAAATGTGGATGAGAACGACTAAAGAGGAATGTTAAGTTCAGAGATCGATTTAAAAACCTGCTCCTTAGGTTGTTTTTTTTTGTTTTTGTTTTTAGAAATGGGTTGAGCATAAAGAAAACACATTTGGCTGTGTTTGTGCTGAAATGAAAAAGCAATGACACAATCTTGTCCCAGGGCTAGTCATCAGCTTGGCTGCAACATGTAAGAAATATATACACCCACACGTGTGCATCTGAGATATGTTAGGAATGGATTCTAAACAGGCCCTTCTTGTAGGTGTTATGTTTATGTGGGCTTGCAATGTGGCTCAAATGGCTCTCTTAGTAATTTGTCTATTTGCCTGCAAATTGAACCTTGTCCTACTATAAAGAAAGCCTTAATCTCGATAGCTTTTTAAATATTCACGTTTCATTGATTGTTTTAAGGTGTTATGTAACACTCCTAGCACCGTTTGTTGAATGGGCTGCTGAATGTACTGCTGAAGTGTTAGTTCCCAAGTCCCTGATTATAAGTGGATCACATACGACCTATAAACAAGAGTGTGCATAAGCTGATAATGATTCACGGTTTTGGCATATGAGGCTTTAAATTAGGTGTGTGATTGTGCCAGTGTGATGTCACTGGCAGCATTTGGTTTTAGCTTCGGTTTAATTGTGTGGGGAGCATATTCTTTTGCTCAGGCAGCCCTTGTTTTGCTGCTCTTGATGTGGTTTGAACAATTGTGGTACCTTATTATTTTTGGGTTTTGACTCCCAAGAAGTAAAAAGATTTCATTGTTTTTGTGTGCACTCGTTCGTCACTGTCCTCCGAGATCAATTCAATCAAAATATGAGGAAGTAAACAAAAGAAAAAGAGTGGAGCGTCTATGCAGCTTATTTCCCTAAATTGCAAAACAATTATTTTTGCCCTTTTCTGCTGATTGTCTCTCATCATACAGTAATAGTTTTGTACTTTTAACAGAATAAGGTCCCCTGGAATGTCACTTTTAGCACCTTCTTTCCACTTGAGATTGCCTACAGATCTTTTTGTGAGTCTCTATTTGTCTCTGCATGTTCCGGTGTGCGTCTGTTGTCAGGCTTGTGTCTGTTGCTTCGGCCCGCTGTTCTGTAAAATCCCTAATCTAATCAGTATCTTTGTATCCAGCTGCTTCGCAAATCCTGCCTCCCTCCTTCTCATATATGTGATTGGACTCAGCCAATGCAAAATACGCTTGTCAAATCAGCCAGGTTCAGAGTGGACCTCAAAGCTTAAACCCTGACCCTGATGCATCCTGCCCCCAGCAGAAAGTGATTTTTTTTTCTTTTTACCATCTGCTGCAGGGAAGGGGGGAAAGGAAAAAATAAAAGAAACACAGTGGTGCACAGGGAAACGTCTGCTCTTATCTTGCCCTTGAGAAACTGCAAAGCTCGCTAAGAGTCGATAATATAAAACTTTAAATTCTCAGATGCAAGAAGAATATTTTTGTTGAACATTAAAGAGATGCGGGGTTGTAGAAAAGACTATTTCAGACTTCTTTCATTATTATACATTCTCTTACTTAAAAATAACACCTTGGTTCAGAAAAAACCTCCCTGAGATTAAAAATCTCTTTCAAGAAAAACCCGACAAAGATAGGCAAAAAGAAAGATGAACACAGGTAAACAACATTACACAAACAAAACAAAAATAAAACATCTCTCCGAAGGATATGTCACACTGCAGAGTGAAAAACACTCCAGCGTGAGTTCTAAATGAAAAATATGTTAATATCACAAAACATTTGGTGACGTGATTTGAAAAACAAGCGAAAGTGATGGAAAATCAGGTGAAATAAGCAACGTCAAACTGAGAGTCAATCACTGAATAAATGTTTGACATTCTGACAGGTTGGGTTGAGATACAAAAGCAGGTTTGACTCTCTCATTGTTGCACTGGTAAGTCCGACATGACCCCCCCCAAGTCCCGCAGATGAAGGGTTTCCACTACTTCTGTCTACCAGTTGTGAACCTTTGAACCTGAATGGGTGTACCCTTGTTCAGTGTCTTTCAACAGCTTTTTGTTAGTGTGGCTGTCAGCCAGGTTCTCAAATATAAATGAGTCAGTGCCTGGGTAAAGGTTTGGAGCGTTGCATTTTATTTCTTTTCTCTCCCTGGGCGAATTTGCAGTTGAGCTCTTTGCTGAAAAGGAGTTGCAGACAGTATGGGATTGTTTGCTTGTCACGATGAGCTGCTCAGCTGCTCCATATGTTCTGTGTTCACAGTGATTGCAGTGCATTATTCAAGAATGTCTTACCCAAAGCTCCCACAACCTGGTGAGGTTTTTTTTCTCTCCTTTTGTTTCATGTTGCGTAATCTGAATCACAAACACAGCATACTTAAGCACAACATGACTATCTCCACTTTGAAATGTTCTCCACTCATCCTGTCTCTTGCATAAAGTGTACTGTAACTGTGAAGAGACAAGCACCCCATCTAGTGGTTTAAGACTTTAACATTCCAGTTACAGTAATTTTGTTATGTTTTCTTATTACAATTAACACTTCTACAAAAGAAATAACAATGATTGGAAGAATTAATCTGTAACATTTACATGCTAACACTGAAATAAAACTTGCTAGAAGGCACATGATGCAGTCAAAGCAGTGTTTATGTAGTGGTTCAATTGTGGGAAGTGACTGTCTTGTGTATGTTTCTTACATGTTGCCTGAATCAGCAACAGTTGGCTTAGTTTAATGGTGAACTGGACTAGCCTTGCCCTGTGGAAACTCACTCATTTAACTCGTTTAGCATATTGTTTACTTCATATCCAAGCGGCACATATTAAACACATGATGGATAACTTGATAAAACAAGGTGGTAATCTAGCCATGCTGGCTCCCAGTGCTTCCAGCCCTTCTTTATGCTAAGCTAAATTATTGTGTGCCTGCTTTGGCTCCGTATGATTGCATTAGAAAAAACAAAGCAAAACACTGATGCTTCTGGACATTGTTCGATTTTTAAACCCGCTTGAATCTTGCGGAGCGTGAGGCGGACAGAAAAGAGAACTATTTTTAATTTGAAAAATTATCCCTCGCTGAGGTAAAATCTCACCTCACTGCCTTCATGCTCAGATGTTTGGTGTTTACACGACCCGCGAGTGCAAGCATAACTATCGATTATCATAATAACACGTCTTGATGCGTATCAGTATATGAAGAGCAGACAGAGGGCTCGGGGTGTGAACTGCCCATGTCTCCTCGGCCTCTATTATCTCTGTTGATTGTTAACGGATTTCAATTAGGATTCGCAGGAGTTAATATGATTGCTTGCTGTTTACCCTTTCTTGCTTCCTTCCATGAAAGCCAATTATGCATGAGTAGCAGCGGATGACTACTGGACACTGCTAATAGCTCTGCTTTTCCCTTTGTGTTCACATTACTGAAGGATATGGGTTGTGAAATGAGATCGCTACTGACTACTGCGCTATCAATGATTGTGCTATAAAACATTATGGGCCAGAACATAGTAAATTGTGTGACGTGACTGTGGGGTGGCTGGCTCTCTGCTCATCCCCTGCTCTTTTATCTGTTATCCTCTCATCCCCTTCTTTTTTCCTGTTTCTGTCATCTCTTGTTTCTCTCCTCGGTTTCCATATCTCGTCTTTTCCCCCCTCCTCCCAACTCTTCTGTCAAACCTTTCTTCTGCTCCATTCCTTCGCTTCTTGCCTCATCCCCTCTCATCATTTATTTCTCGCCTTTCGTTTATCCTCTCAACTTTTATCTCCATACATCAGTTCTTTACACCTCTCCTCTCTGCCTTTCATCTCCAGCCCCTTGGTTGACAGACTGGACATGAGTCAGGCCTCTAGCCTTTTACCCTTCAATATCACTTATGAGAGATTGACATATCTTAGAAAATCCATTATACCCAAATCAATAGGGATTAACCTACATAATATAGACCTCTCATATAAATCACAGCCATAGAATTAATCATTATCTCATTACTGAGGGAATCCGCTGCCCACTTATCTAAAATGTCTGATTGCATGTATGCGTGTGTTCTCATGCATGACCACTTCTCTTCTGTAATGAATGAGTGAAGTTGTAAAAAGCCATGGCTTCATCAGACCGCAGCTTGTGTTCGCTTATTAAGAAAAGAGACGGCAAGTAGCGAAGCAGAATGTTGCTTCACATCAGCGAAAGATGGAAACAGCAATGTCTATTTGGAGCAGGTTTATCTGACTGCACTCCACAGTTGAGCTAGTGTGATGGATCCCGCGGCCAGCTGTCCGTGCCACCTGAGCCACGCTGCTGTCGCCATGTCGCTGCTCTCTGCTCAGACAGACACTGGGGGACATGAAGGGTGATGAGCAGTTAGCAGTTCCATCAAGGCTCTCCGGGGCCATCCGTGGAAAATGAAACCATCTCCGAACAGGTAACTCAATTTAACTCGTGGCCGCCTTCTCTGGAGCTACAAGCACAAATACTTTCCCAGCTGATGAGATGAGGTAACAGAGCATGGCCAGAGTCACTGAGTGCAACAGGAGAGGCCCTCTCCGCCCAAATTGCCTGGACATGGTCAAGGTTTTCCACCACTTTTACAGATGGAGAAGTGGAGACTGAAATGTTGAAAGGTTCTGGGTTTTTTTCTCCTTCCCCTTCAATCGATAAAATGGACTGGCTTTAATCACAGAGCTATTGAGTGCTGAAGCTAGCAGAATAGATAGTTGGTCTTCTGGAACCATTTCCAACTTTGCCCTGGTTCAGAAGTATTTCCCTGCACAGGAGGGAAATGCTGTATTTGGACTTAATTTGTAGCAAAGCAGATGAGGTGTCAAAACCTTTAAAAAGGTTTTTTTTAATTTTTTTTATTCAGAGTTACTTTGTGTATTTTGCATGGAAATTAATAACTTTTTTTAAGGATGCAAAAAGACAATGAATATGTTATGTGAGTTTGTCTTGTTTTAGGGGATTATTTTCAAAAAATACTCACAGAAGGAGAAGTAAAAAAAAACATCATGCAGAAAATGGCCTTTAAAAACCACATAATATATGCATGTTAGATGATTCTTAGACTGTTTATACAGGGTTTCAGGCTTCTGTAAAGAAATCTACACACCAGTGACAAAAGCACCTGACGGCACTTCTTCTTTCTACGGTTTTACAAGCCAAATCATTTTTGAACCCACTGGTTAATTTCTAGAAGCATAAACAAGACTTTCTTAAGCACTCACATATTTGAAAATCCAAAGTGTTAATCTGTAAAGAAATAAGCAATATAAAATGGCATTCGATGGAATTCAAAATTCTCTATTTGAGCTTAGTATAAATAAACAAAACTATAATTAAGTTGCTTTAGCACTGAGTGTATGAACCACAAACAGCTACAGGGAGAGCAATGCTGAAATGGATTTTCACATTTTGACAATGAGACAGATTAGCTGCACCGATGAAGGGGTGTCACTCTCACATTGCTCACATCGCTCATTAGAAATCACTCTTATTAGACCATTTCATAATTGTTCTCCAGCTAAATTATATAACGATCACATTGACCTTTCCACGGTCCTGCTTAGTAGTCTGAGTTGGTACATTCAGGGAAGTCAATTTAATGAGCGCAATTTAATGTGTGGCTCAATAATGGTATCTTCTACTCTATTATTAATCACAATAAGAAAGTTAGCTCTGTTAATTATTGCAAATGTGTTACAGTGAAAATGCCAATGTGGCTTGAAAGCCTTCAGGTATTCCAGAGGAAGTGATGCAGTCTTCGTGCTTCTGGAAGAACTGCTAATAAAACGTCTGCTGCGATAGTGAGCCGCGGCAGCAGATAGATATGACTGTGGATGTAGCCTGCTGTCTTTCAGTAAAGTATGTATGACTCCATTAGAACGCATTTGATGAAAGTTTAATGTTGCCGGTGGGCAAATGGGTCATTACGCCTTCATGTTGGGTGGTGTTGGGGGGAGGGGTGTGTGGGTGTGGGTGTGTGTGTGTGGGGGGTGGGGGGGTTATAACCTGTACTGGCATCATACATTTACTATATTTATTTCAAGCAGGTGCTACAGCAACCAACCTTTCCGGGTGAAGTGACCTTGGGCTGGACAAAGAGCCCTTACCTGCTTCAGTTCTTCTGTTCAGCAGCTGAATCAGAGGTACAGTGGGGCCACAGATTAAACATAACGAGAGGACAGACTCGCGTTGATCACCTGCAGTGATTCCCATTGATTATTCACTAAAGCAGACACTAATTCAAGTTGAAAAACAAAATGCAAAGGAAAAATGATGTGCTGCCGTGGGTTCTAAAACGGAGCGATGCAGCCATATATCATGCCTCTCTGTCAGCCGCATGCTGTGAAAGTGAGGCAGAAGATGAAAAAGAGAAGGGGGGATGGGGAGCGGGTGGGTACGAAAACAGGATTGAGTGAGACTGATTGTCGCCTGCAGAGGGAAACCATTAAGCTCACCAAATATCATTATCAGATTTTCAATAAGGTTGCAGCCATCAGATAGTGAATACAGACAGTGCTGCTGCTTCTCTTTCCCATTCTTGCTGCACCAGGTGCAACGTGTTTTTGCAATTCAATCTGGCTACAAGGCCATGAGGAAGCTTTACTTATTGCTTAGATCCCAGAACAAATCACACGCCCGGCAAATATCAGGGGCTGGGCTGCCTGGGGAGTGGCTGGAGGCTCGGGGGCCTCGGTGTGTACTGTTGTTTGAGTGATTACTCAATGATTACCACCTGCTGCGTACTGTTGTGCTGTTTGTACTCTGCTGTACAGAGGCACTTGGGGGATTTACAGTGTTCTTCATTATAAACATTTAAATAGCTTTGCTGATAAAGTCTTTCCAAAATGAAACCATATTTCAATAGATAATCACTCCCCTGTAAAGCCCCAAAATTCATCACAGGCCAAAGCTAATGAGAGATAAGAAACTGGAGATAAGAGAGTTTGGGCTTGCGGGTTGTTCTTTTGCTTTATTGTATACTAAGCTCTAAAGTAGCTGAAAGGTTATAAAAGGCTAAATATTCTGCAAAAGCCAGCAGATATCAAGCACGCGTTGGTTGGTTGGTTTGGATAAAATAAGAGAGGAGGGTAACCAAAGAATAAAAGTAGGAACCCATCTGTCAGTGCAGTCTGGCTGAAGTAGTCCCTCGCCTCTCTGTTTTGATTATTTCCTTATCTCTCTCTTTTACTGGCTGGCAGTGAGTAACAGTGACCCACTGGATTGCTTCCTAGACCATATTTCGTGGTCTGAATGTGGCATTGCAATTTATTTCTAATGTCAGTAGGTTTATTTTTTTTCCCAGGCATTTTTAATTGATTCATGATAAAGCAAACTTTATGTTGGGCATGTAGCTTACATGCTGCCATGAGGAGGCTGAATGTGACTTGGCGATTAATGGTTGGTGAAAGTGAAATGAAAATGAAAACAAATAATAGACTCTGGGTTAGCTCTAATGAAAAGTCAGACGTCAGATATATGTCTGTGTGGATTTAAAAGTTTTCCTGTTCTTTACAGTCTTGAGAAAAGTTAGTTTGCTTCAACTTTTAGACCAGTTAAGACAATGTTTTAAGCTAAAAAAATAAATACTGTATATCTTCCATTAGCAGCCCTGGCGTTTATTCAAAAAATTATCCGGCCGCCCCGGCGTTTAAAAGAGACCGGCAGTTGTTGGAGACCGGCTCTTATTCCCTTCTCAGATGGAATTGTCACGGAAGTGAGAGGGAAAGAGGACCCAGGCTCCTCCTTTACCCCCGAGTGTCTCCTTCTTTGTGGTAGCCCAGTGCACGAGTAGTGAAACTTCTCTCCCCCGACTCTTCTCTAGAGGAAGTAAAAGACCAGAAAATCACAGTTAGCAGGTTCGCTAGCCGACAGTTCCAGTTCAGTGTAATAATCCCACTTCAAGGGTTGAGGCATCCAGCTTAAATGCGGCTGGTTGAGCGACGTTCCAGTTCCAGTCATACTCCATACCAGTTGGTGGCGGTAATGCATCATTCAGTTGTTTGCCAACCGCCAAAATAATTTAAGAAGAAGAAGAAGAGACTTCCGGGTCGAAGGTTGCCCGGCTACTATTGGAGACCGGCGTCTATTAGACGTGACATGTTTTCAAACCAGCGTTTATTAGAAACGGGCTTCCATAAGAGACAGGCCACTAATGGAAGATATACGGTACATGACAGACTTAGAAATCACATCATATTCCTTATCTCCAGACAATTGAATCTAAAAATATATCAGTCACAAAAAGACGTGACCAGGAATATTTATGAATAAGATCAAGGACATAAAGTCCTTAAAGTCCAGTGACATAAAATTTCAGTGAATTGCAGAGATGCTGCGTATTTGTAATGCTCATGTGGCAAAAGAAACAAAAGACAGCGTCCTTGTTGCTTTCTGAAGGGAGTTTTGCCATCTCTAATGATTTTATTGTTTCCAGGTCTCACTAATAGTTACCATAGAAACACTCTTTCACAGGTGTGAGTGATTATTATTGTGGAAGCACAGCTAGCATTCCCTCGTGCCACAGAGAGCCTAAAAAACATGGAATTAAGCCCATCTAGAAACAGACCTTATCACTGTGGAACCATTTTGGAAATACCTCTGGGCAATTGTTTGGGCAATAATTTAAAAGCCCAATTGGGGAGCAATCCATAAATTTTATTTCAGTGGTCAAAGACACATGAAAACTGCAGTTTTACAACATAGCAGCTTCATAAATTATGTGCCGAGCTAATAAACAACACTGAATGAACCATGTGCATACATATAGTCCAGGAAAAAAAATATGCTTACTTATATATTTACAAGAATAACCCAAACCTTGGATGATAAAGAGTAGGTACGCCTGGCATCACATCTTTGTGGTGTGCGGGCATCAGTTCACTAACATGACTGATTCCTAGTCCAGCTTTTGGTTGGCTTTGGTGGCAGTTTCATATTCAGGATTCACTGACTGCCATGTTTTGTCCTGAAAATGTCTCTGGTTTCAGTATTGGATGGGAGTGAAAGTAAGTCTTTCTGAATGGCCCCTCCACTGTGGCTTTTTGAGGTTTTGAGTGGAGTAGAGACATTTTAGTTTTGAAAAGTAGTTTCATTTAATTTCAATAATACACAACTTGTTTCAGGTAAGATTTTACTGTGATAGTCCTCTTTAAAATAGACCATTACTATTGATGCGTAAATACATATTTATCAAAAAATATCATCAGGAAGGCATTTTTTATCAATTTGCTTTGATGTGACATTGCCACTTATTTGCTTTATCCAGTTATCTTGTTTACTGCATGTTATTGTTACAATTATTGCTGTTATTCATTTTGTTATTTATTTTAAAACCTGTTGGCTGTATTTTTGAATCCTTTTTATCTCTTCCTGTTGCTCTGCTTTGCCCTTAATTTTCCTCTATGTTGTCTTTATTTTTTTGTTTATTGTTAAATGTAATAAATATGTAAATAAGCAATTTGTTATTATTATTATTACCATACCAGTTTTTCTCCTCAATGCAATCATTTATAACCCAGGGTCATGAGAAATATCGTCAGTGACAAGGAAAGCAATTAATCCTGCAACAAATGATATTGCTAAAATAAAAACGTATATATATATATACGTATATATATATATATATATATATATATATATATATATATATATATATATATATATATATATATATATATGCATGTTTTATATGCCTTGCTAAGCCTCCTACTATATTTTGTGCGAGAAAAATAGGAAGGGGGTCTACAAACTTTTAAATGCTCTCAAAGTTGTTCTGTGTAATTATGCGCCAGCTGTTCCAACCCTAATATGTTGGTAGTGATCAAGAAAATTCTCTTACATAAGACAACCAGACATTTTTCCCAGAAAAATCATAATTATAGTGAATATATTTTAAAGTTTTTGCTCAACTACTTGATTCAGGAATACTGTCAGCTCTGATGTACTGCATATGAGTTATGTGTAAATGGGCATACTGCACAGCATTGCACGACACTCACCATTTACCAAGCAATCATTCTTTGCCTTGTTACTCTGTGGATGATATTTTCTTCACCTGGTTTGTGTCTTTTCCAAGTAAACATCGTCTTTGAAGTATTCTCCCAATGTTAATAGCCATGGCACCTTTAATGATGAGGCAACAGACAAGGCCTGGGAGAAATATTAGCTCAGCAAGGTCACAGCAGACAAGGTCCCATCTGTCTCTTTGCAGCCTCGGTGGATCCCAGGCCCTTACATTACTGTGGCCCCGGGGCAGGAAAAATGGATCATCAATCTGATTTAGAGAGACTCTGGCCAATGCTGTCATTTCCAAGCTGAATAACACTACTTTCTTTTCCCATCACCTTTTGCAGGTAAATTCATAATGGCTAGAGATGTTAAATTGTCTCATATATGGCATCGTTGAGCCCTAGACCTTCAAGGAGCATCACATCACATTACATCACAACCAACAAACCTCACCACAGCGCGCTGCAGCAGACACGAGTATCTAAGTTTAGTGCAACACCACAGCCATAGCAGCAAAAAGAAAAACGAAGTAGAAAAAGTGGCCTAAAAGCCTTTTCTTTTTAAATAACACTGAATATACTGCTGCAGTGGATTCACGGGTCATTCACTGCCATGGTCCTGAAATTAAAGTCTGGGTGGTAAACTCAGTGGCTAGTCACTTTGCTCCAACTTTAGAAATGAGACACGGTGTTAAACTGGATCAGCCATGCCTTTAGTGTAGGCACTTTGTTCAGACTGTGTTTTGTACACACGCTCACATACACAAGAAAAACCGCATACCCTTTGATACACCCCGGCCATGGAATTCGGTGTTGTGGCTGACACAGTGGAAATGTGATTTAAACGACAGGCCTCTGTAGCCACGCAGAGGCCTGTTGATAATGAGTCTGTAATCCATTTGACAGCCAATAAACAGGGTGAGAATCTTATGAACCTCAGCCAGGAAAAAAAACCCCAGCCAAACAGCACCCTGGGGTGGAAATTAGCATAAAGAAATAAGCTTGAAGAGGAGCATCAGTCTGTGGACTGGCAGGTTATGACTCCTAAAACCTCAGATGGTTTATGGATCTTTACATAAAGGATGTTTTGAAATGAAAAGGCCTGGAGAAATCCAACCTCTTGGCATCTCTTTTTCATGCTGGTTTTCCAGGCTCTCCAATCCCAGCTGTCATCTTATCAGCTTTGCCCACCTATGATACCTCCTCTTAAGCGATTCCTGCACCAGGAAAAAGTCACGTTTGTCTGCCAGTGTAAATTTGCTTATCTTATATAGAATGGAGCCCTTGAGAGGGAAGAGGTTGTCTCCTCAATACGAGGCCTTAGGGGATCTTTTGAAACCCAGTTCTTTTTTGCTCAGCATCTCAGCATCCCTCTAATGTGACACAAATCCCTCTGATGGAGGAATGGCTCTCCTATCCGTAGGTTTGCTTCAGGTGTATTTACTTGCATATTTGTGCCCTGTGTGTGACGCGTTTCCTACAAGCACAGCTGAGAAGCAGCAGGGGAAGCCTGAATGTCACCCCTGGCTGTGCTCTGAAGAAAGGAGAAAAGAAAAAAGAAAAAAACCTTGGCCACATCCCAAGACGCAAGTGGGTGGCCTGGCTGTGCTAGCTGTAGTCCCACAGTCTTTGAACCTGATTCCTGCAAATCTAGACATTGTTATTCACCTGGAACTTACTGTTTGGTTGCCTTCCAAACCCAAACAGCATTGTAGCACGTCTGCACTACACTCTAGCATTCATCTCAGCATACCCCAGGTCTTTATTCTCAGCATCACATCATGCTTTCATACTGAGTCCAAACATCCCTGTAGTATCCCCTCCCTCTGCACACAGTGTGAGTGTGCTTTGTTCTCTCTGGCAAGGTGAATATCGTCAAGGGATCATTTAATAAGAGAAGGATTGCTTGGAAAGGACAAGAAAGGGCCTCAGGTGGAGAATCTCACTTTGATGAGGATTAGTTTTTATTCTAAATATGCAAATGACATTGATTAAGCCAAAGAGAGTGCATCCCCTGTTTTAGTGTAGCATTCCTCTCCTGCAGGTAATCTCTTGAGAAAGTACTGCAATTCAGCCTTGGGAGACAATAGTAATAGCCAAAGATGAACTGCCGTCATCGTCATCATCATTTGCGAGTCACAGACAGAGAGGGGAAGTTGCAAATTACACAGACATGTAATTGAACAACTGGTGTTTGTTTTTCCTGATCTGCATGCTAATTAGCACGATAACATAGTTTTCTATTCCCTAAAATACACTGGATGACTCTCACAGTCCATGACTATACAGCCTTATCGTCTTTCCATGTTGGGACTTTTAACGTCTTAATCCCTCAGCATATTGCAGGAGATTATCTTTCTAAAATTAACTAGCCCCTTGAGACTGCAGAGATAGCAGCTGCTTTTTTGCCACTTGGCAAGTTTTCAACAAACAAAGTGGCTTATTGCATACGGGTGAGCATGCCCACATTAGCTTTTAAAAAGCTATAAGACTATTATGCTTGCTGCTTGAAGCATTCAAATAGAGGAAGTGTTTGAATCCAGGTTGGAGGATTCTTAAGATATTTTGTTGTTGTTGTTGCAAAGGCTTCTTGGCAGTATATGCGCTCTGCATGTTGCTGCTGTGCAGGGAAATGAAAATGAAGGAATTCTAAAAGGCTGCCAATCCTACTTCAATCCCAGTGTGTCTGGCATTTATGAGAGGTAGTCAATCTAGGTTACTCAGAGGGAAACTTTAGCTGTATCCTGTGGATAAAAGCTCACTGGATGTTCTCCGAAACAAAATATAGATTAATCATGTTTATGGCCCCAAGTAAACAAAGATTTAATTAACTCACATTGATCATAGCTCTACTTTATATTTTGCCAAAGAAAATCGGATAATCCTCTTTGAGGATCCAGGTTTTCAAGAAAAAGAAGCGGCCTCTCAGCACGTCTTTGGTAAATTTCCACTCATACGTTGTCATGAGCCGTAGTACTGAAGGCTTCTCTGAAAAGCAGTGAGTCATTGATACTGTATATTTTCATGAGTTTCTCACTTTATAATTCATCAGGTGTCTGAAGCTAAATGTCCTCTGTACATCATCGTATCTGGAATTATAAGTGTTTTTAGGTTGGTCATAAATTGTTGGACTTTGTAGTTAATTTAAAACAGAATGCGTTTTTGCAGCCTGTTAACTCAGAGACTGTTTCTTTATTTCTGTTAGGGTTAAAATGTGCCCCTCAAATGTTTAGTCAGTTTCAAAAATAAGTTATTTCATATTCCTATAAATCTAAACTAAAGCTCTGTTGCTATATTAAAGTACCCAGATTAGTTGTGGGGGTTTTTCCATTTTATTTTTGCGTATATATTGTTTAGATTTCATGCACTTACAAAGTGGAAAAAAGATAAAGACTACACCTAGTTCTCTCCCCCAGGAACTGCCTGAAATGCCTTGATTGTAGTCCAGTCTTTCTTCTGTATTTTATCTGTATCATCACATAACACATCTGTATCAAGCCTGATTAGCAGCTAGTTGTTGGCACGCCTTCGAATGGAGAGCAGCTGCCTTACAATCCACCATTGTTCCCTTGCTTGAGCTGCTTCTGCTCTTAAAATGTCTCAGCCACGAGCAAAGAGTGCCAAATATTCTGTTGTTGGTTGCCAATGCAAAGACAAGCGTCTACATGTACTCCATCCATTTAAGTAACCAAAGTCCAAGTGGATTACTTTCTTTTTTTAATGTCAGAGTCCCCTCAATAGTGTTTTAGTGTTAAGATGTTGCTACGCTAAATTTCATCTTCAGCTTTTGAATCAAAAAAACAATGGCTGGATGTAGAGTCGTAAAAAATTTAACTCTATTCAATCATAAAAATTATGCTAATTATTCAGTAGCTTGTAGAACTACCTCTGGCAACAAAAATGTAAAGTAATCATTATCTGTATGACTTTACCAAGCTCTGAAACATATAGCTCACTTTTCTTTACAGTGTTGCTTTAGTTCGTTAAAGGGTTTGCAGCATTTATTTACGCACAGCTGTCTTCAGGTCCTGCCAAAGTATTTCAGTCAGGCTAATGTCTGGACTTTGGACTATCTTGATTCTTTTCTTTTTCAGCCATTCTGATGTGCTGATGTGCTTGGGATCATCATCCTGTTGCAGATGGTTTGACTCTAGAATGCTCTATGTATGCTTACCGTATGTCTTCCATTAGCAGCCCCGGCGATTAAAAGAGAGCGGCGGTTATTGGAGACCGGCTCTTATTTCCTTCTCAGACAGAATTGTCATGGAAGTGAGAGGGAAAGAGGACCCGGGTGTGGTTTTTAGACTGAGGCGTTTACTTACAGTGCTCCAGTGTCTCCTTGTCTGTGGTAGCCCAGTGCACGAGTGGCGCTCCCCGAAACTTCTCTCCACCCGACTCTCCTCGAGAGGAAGTAAAAGAGCAGAAAATCACAGTTAGCAGGTTCGCTAGCCGACAAGCCCACTTTGATGGTCGCCGCGCATCCAGCTTAAATGCTTCGAAGGTCGCCCGACTACTATTGGAGACCTGTGTCTATTAGTCGTGACATGTTTTCAAACCGGCGTTTATTAGAAACGGGCGTCAATAAGAGACAGGCCACTAATGGAAGATATACGGTATATATATCATGGTCAATTCAATGACTATAATTTGCCCACATCCTGTGCCTTTCAAACAAACCTAATTCATCACCTGTCCGCCACTGTGCATGACAGGCTCTATGTATAGGTTTTTGTGCTGATATGCTGTGCTTGGTTTCTGCCAAATGTGGCGCTGTGCATTACAGGCACACATCCCCACTTTGGTTTCATATATCCAAAGGACTTTGTTCCAGAAGTCACAGGGTTTATTTACATGCAACATTGTAAACTAAGCGGTGCTGCTGCTTTTCATAGGATTGCAGCGAATCCCATTAAAGCTTTCTTTTTCACGTGAATGTGTCTCTAAAGACAACATTTTTATGTTTTGTTTGTTTATTTGTTTATTTCCTTAGCATTATCTGATGATATACATGCGAAATATAAATAGTATTACTATTGCATGAAAGTGTTGCTCACTGTGTACTGTAATCATTTCTGCTGGAGTCCCTTTTTGTTCTGGGTCTGTTTCAAACATGTATGCTTGCTTGAACTCGATGGTTTTGTGTAAAGCTAACAGCTGCAGGGTTATGCTTAGTTATAATTTTCACATGATGTCACATCTTTATGGAAAGCCCCCACCTGCAGGGCAAAAAAAGCTTTCTTTTGCTGCCTCTCAGTTAATTTTACCAGATTAATTTAGCACAAATTCCAGATAGTTTAGGTCTGATGTTTCAACAAGAAGCCACAAAGCACTGGCTCTTATCTAATCTTCTACTAGTGCACAGCCCAAATTGCACCTATGACTCTCTGCTGCAACTTAATTTGTGGGTTCTGTGAACTGTAGGGATTGTTTATCTTGCACTGAAAATACGTTTTTGTTATATATGTCATGTTGATGCACTTACCTATGGCCACAAACTCATGTGTTGTGAGAAAAAGAATAAGACTGCGGATAAAAGTGGATTGTGACCTAAAGAACATATTAGTGCCTTATCACTGCTGCCTTAGAGCACTAACTGCAGTGACCCCAAAGATTAACAACCCAAGGATTGACATTAGGAAGCTAGCAAGAATTTCTTGTCCTTTGTGTCCCAAAAGACAGCATTATTGACTGATCTAGATTGAACAGAACTCATCCTGGCAGCAGTGAAAGGGGAAGAATTCATCACAAGATAGATGTAAGCATTGCCAAAGCGGAGCTCTGAAAGGGACTTGGCTCTTTTTAGTGATTAAAATACTGTGGTTTATGCTGCATATGAATTACAAGTGTAAATATATCGTAATATATGCACTGTGATGTGAAACTACACAAAATTAATTCAATTTCTCTAACTTGTCATTCTATAGTCAGGGCCTGGGGAGTCTTTTACGCTATTCATTGGAGTAAAGGAAGAAAAACAACCTGGACAGATTTCAGAGTGATCACTGACTCATTTAATAAGCCACACTTAAACCTATGGGTAATTTAGAGTCATTAATCCCCCTGATTTCATTTGCATGTCTTTAGGCTGTGGGAGGAAAGGGACTGTCAGGTCATTTAGAAAAACACTTTTTTGAGATTATAAACTTGACATCTAGGCTTAATCTAACAAATATTATCCTATCCTGTAATTTGCCCACTCATTTTCCCAGTTATATTATTTTATACTATATACTTTTTGATTTACAAATGCAAATCTACTTACCTACACACCGTGATCACTTCGTTAGTTACGCCTTGACCGGATGCCCTTTTAGTTTCAGAATTGCCTTAATTGGCATAGATAATCACACAGATTCAACAAGGTGGTGGAAACATTCGCCAGAGATTTTGGTCCATATTGATATGATAGCATCACACAGTAGCTTGCAGATTTGTTGGCTGCACATTCACAATGAGAGTCTCCCATTCCACCACATGCCAAAGAGGCTCTAGTGGATTGAGATCTAGTTACTGTGGAGGCTATTTGAGTACAGTAAACTCATTGTCATGTTCAAGAAACCACTTTGAGCTGACTAGAGCTTTGTGACATGGGACATTATTCTGCTACAAGCAGCCATCAGAAGATGGGTACACCGTGATTATAAAGTAATAGACATGGCCAGCAACAAACTCAGATAGGCTGTGGTGTTTAGATGATGCTCAGTTGGTGCTTAGGGGTCCACAGTGTGTCACAGAAATATCGCCCACACTATTAAACCACCCACCAACCTCTTGCTGGGTGGTGTAATGTAATGGATTCAAGCTTTTGTGTTGTTTACACGAAATTCTGGCCCTACCATCGAACGCTGCACCAGAAGACTCAGACCTGCTATCATTATTCACCTCATCTGCTGTCCAGTTTCGATGAGCCTGTGTGAGCCCAGGCTTTGTTTCCTGCTCTTAGCTGACATGAATGGCACTTGGTGTGGTCTTCTGGTGCTGTAGCCCATCTGCTTCTGATTCAACATGTTGTAGATTCAGTGATGCATTCCTGTTAGCTTAAAGGAATCTGGCTATTCTCTGGCCTCTGACATCAGTGAGGCATTTTGTCACAGACAGCTGCGGCTCACTGGATATTTTCTCTGTTGTAGATCATTCTCTGTAAATCCTAGTTGTTGGTTATATGGGAAAATCCCAGTAGATCAGCACTTAGTCGAATACTCAGGCCAACACATTTGACATCATCAACCATACCATGTTCAAATACACTTAAGTCTATACTCAGTTTATGCTCAGTTTGAACTTCAGCAGGTTAACTTGATCATATCTACATACCTAAAAGCATCGAGTTCCTGCGATGTGATTAGCTGATTGGATATTTGTAATAATGAAGATTTGCTTCCAGAAAGGTTATGGATATAATGACAGGCTGTGCAATTAATCTAATTTTCATTTCTAGTACAATTTTGCCTTTCTAACAATTATTGGGGTGGCTGTAGCTCAGGTGGTAGAGCTGGTCACCTCCTCACCGGAAGGCCGGTGGTTCGATCCCAGGCTCCTCCAGTCTACATGCCAAATATCCTTGGGCAAGATACTAACCCCATGTTTGCCTACTGGTGATGGTCAGACCCGGTGGCGCCAGTGTCCGGCACCCTCGCCTCTGTCAGTGGCTGGGCAGCTATGGCTGCAATGTAGCTTGCCATCACGTGTGTGTGAATGGGTGAATGACTGATTGTAGTGTAAAGCGCTTTGGGGTCCTTAGGGACTAAGTAAACCACTATACAAATGCAGGCCATTTACCATTAATTCAAAAATAATAAGGTTTAAAATGATTATTATGCCGTTCTAGTTTGCAAGTAACGCGCTCTTAATGCTTCCTGTCCTGTTCTGTAAAAGTTTGAATTTACTGTGGCAGGTTTAGGTCAGCTTATATTGGTAGGTTTATTTATTTGCTCATTTATAAATAAATTCAAGGAAAACCACTCAATTAAAAAGCAAAGTTTCCTTCTTTAAAAAAAAAAAAAAAAAATCTTTTATAAAGCCACTCTTTCCCACGTCTGATGTCATTAACAAAAGAAATAATAATATTTTAAAAATATATATGATTCTGAGCAGCAATATTATAAACAGACCCCATATTGCACCTTCCGTCTCACTGTGGACTACACTTGTACCCTCCTTTCACTTCAATGTACTCCAAAATGAACCTCACCCTAACTGGTGCACAGGCAGATCAGATCTGTGGTGAGCACAGGGAAAGGAGAAAGCAAATAAAACCCACACAAAACGACACGTTCACAGGAAGAGTAATGAGGTCCTGTATGGCCTTTTACCTGTATCAATGTTTGTTTGTGATTTTGTAAAATTATGCTCATTATTCACTATTTGGTGCAGAACCGTGTTCCGCTTCAGCTCACTCTCTGGTAATATAAGCTATTTCATAGAGTGCATCTATTATCTGTAATCTGATAAAGAGTTCACAGCAGTGTATGGTTGCTCTGCTCGTGCCTCCTTTGTGTGCAGTAAAGCTAAGAGTCAGACAAGTGAGTCATGTTGCAACTGACAGCAGATATTTATCACTGCCACTGTTTATGGTGCAGCCTTCATGAACACTTTTCTATTTTTTTATAATGTCAATCTGGAGCCCTAAGCAGGAGAGTTAAGCACTAATAAGACAGCTTCAGTGTCCATCTCACACACTCCCCTCCCTTCCTCTGTCAGATGAAGAAGGAGATCAGAGCGCATCCTGGAGAGCCTCCCTAGTGATCACTGAATGGAAATAAAGCTCATTTCTTAAATAAGTAAGAACAACCACAACCAACTGACTGGCTAGTGGTATAGTTTGGCCCCAGGCAATATTTTAATGTATGAAAATCAAAAACAGTTACAGGTTTTGCATCATGTACACAGAGCATAGGGAATTGGGTTGCTGCTGAATGCTGGCAAGTACTGCTTTTCAAAATTAGGGCTCGCTCCCATATCAGCATGCCTTTTTCCCCCTCAAAACATGATGAATAATTAAATAATAAATAGTGGAAGCAAGGAAAATGGCATCAATGCCTCAATTTGATTTATACGGTATCCCTGAAGTAAGGAAGGGGGAAAAAAATAAATTCCACTATTGAGTTTGTACAATTTGTTCTTTTCGAACTTGAAATATCCCCCTCTAACCTGTTTTTCTTTTATCTACCCCCCCACCATCCTCCTATTTGTAATTGGGTTTTATAAGCAAAATTTAATAAGGAATGATGATGAATGATGTTTACCTGAATTCCTCTCGGAGCAGCCTTCATGCCAAGAATGTCCTTCCTGCATAATATGTGAGCAACTTGAAGAGGTTAATAAAAAAAACATTTACCGCAAAATGAACCACACACAAATTCACTGACCCTGAAGGGAATGAATTTTTTGTTTGCTTTTAGTCTCAGTCTGTGATCGTGATATACACACATCCCTGCAGCGGCACCGTGCACTCGCCGAGGTTGTCTACTAATTATCGGCTGTTGGCTTTCTGTGCACTTCCAAATCGCCTGTATCACTTTGTAAACTTCAACATGCTTTCTAAAAGCATCGTGGGAGAAGGCAGAAGATGTTGTGGCTTCGCTCAACTCTGCCGGTCCCTTGTGCACTGCCATGTCTCTGAGGCCTATATCAATTATGTCCTTAAGGCTCAATCTAAGGCCATATTTCCGCTTGCAAATGAGTGGAATTCTCTATTTGTTAGCTGCTAATATGGCTCCTGATGGCCCCCGAAGTCTGACTGGATGGTTTTGTGTTTGATGCCTTCCTGCACTCTAGATCAGCGCTGACGTAAAAAGAGGCACACTCTGGCCACACTGGTCATTTTATCTGTTCTCCTCGTTTCCTGCTAGTTGCATTAGCTTGTCCGTTGGGGTTTCTTTTGGCACATTAAAACAGATTTGGGTTAATAATTGATGCTGCGATTTATGGACTCCAGTGCCCGAGGTTCAATCGTAAGCCTCCACTTAAAAGGAAAGCATGCCTTTCATTCCTGCCTTTACCTCCGAGTGCCATGATTTATAACTTTGGTTTGATGGTGTTCAATTTATTGTATGGGAGTCTATGAAGGAAAGAACTAGAGGTATCGTTTTTCATTTCAGCAGTCATTTTGATGTGATTATGTTTGAGTTTTGGATTTCTCATTCACACGTCAACTCAAGACAATGAAGAAAAAATATTGATCTATGCACCGCGAGCAGTAAATCTGTTTGTATTTGAGCAGAGCTGGACTCCTGGCCTTTCTTTGATTGAGAAAAGTTGCCTGACATAAATGTTCGATAACACCAATTTTCTGAAACGATCTTAAGGATGTTAATCAATAGTGTTATTTATGTGATCACAGCGTGTGTGACGTGTGTGTGTAGGCATTAGGCTTAGGTTTAATTAAAATTCAGCAAAGAGGCTGTCAGGAATGACATGAGTCATCATGTTTGCTTGTGATAGCGTTTCGTCTCCACAGAAGCAGGAGTTAGAGACATGTTGACTGTGTCATTGTCAGTTTCTGGTAAGTGTCTGAGTGTATTCCATCTAATATCCTTTCTGGAGGAAAAGCAGAATTACGTTTCTCTTAATTGGCCTGTTAAGACTTCCTTGGATACAATTTTAAACTGCACATTTTATTCATGGCCATATGGCTCTAGGGGTGGTAGTATGCAGTATTCACTATTATTCATTCCAGTAGGCCTGAAATACCGCAACATCTTTTATCTGAATTCTTATGAAATTATGTCCAAATATTTATGTTCCCCAATGGTTGAACTTGAGTGAATATGACTACTTTCTTTTCCCGTAGCAACACTACGATGTAGATCTTTGTGCTAATAGTTGTCTCATAGTTCTCTGATCATTAGAGTGCCTATAGAAGTGTCACCATCAGTTAGCTGGACTCAGATATGATGTTTAGAAAGAATGATCTAGCCCAGCTTAATCTGTAATCAGCACACATACATAAGTAAATTGTGCTTTATTTCTTCTGTTAAGTTGTTTTAGTTGTTTTTATTTGTTATTTTATTTGTTATTTAGTGGATGCAGCTTTGTAAAGAAAATAAGAAAAATCCACCCCATCTGCTTATGCCCAGTGGGGGATCAACTTATAGGCCATGTGGACACTGGGCTTGTAAAATATTGGCAGAAAACTTTAATGTCAAGTGAAATTTCCAGTGCTTTTCCATCCATTCATTTTGTTCTGCTGATCTAATTCAGGGTCACAGTGGGTACTGGAGTCTATTCCAGTTGCCAAAGGGCAGGAGGCGGGGTACAGCCTGGACAGATTGCCAGTTTATTGCAAGTCTAACACAAAGAGACGAACAACTATTCACACTCCCGGCCAATTTAGAGTCACCTGCTAACCTAACACACTGCCTCTGTGGTCTGTGGTAAGAAGCTGGAGTACCTGGAGAGAATTCGCACAGTCTGTCAAGTCCCCAGAGAAGAACCTCAGCCAGTTAGTAGATTCAAACCCAGGACCTAGTTGCTGACAGTGCTAACCACTGCACCACAGTGCTGCATTTTCAGTGCTTTTGTTTATGCCAAAATATCGGCTCCAATCTTATCTCATTATTGATTGTGTGGTGTGTAGTACTAATCAGCAAATGCTAGCATGCTAACCCGCTAGGCTAACATAGTAAACATGTAATCCTTATCTACTGAAAACAGAATTTAAGCGTTTAACTCAAAGCACTGCTGTGCATAGTGCCACAGATCTTGACAGGCTTGACTGTGGACACCTGTTGGCACATGCTTGGGCAACGGGTGGTAAATTATGGTCACCCGCTCTCTCAGTCATGAACACAGCCAATGCTTGTCAAGTGTGAACAAATTTGTTTTTGCAGTGGTGGCTGCACCTTGTCTAATCACAAGCTTTTATGCAAATGAAGTTTACTCTGAAGGTCAGCCAACAACTTTGTTCGGCAGCAATATTTCAATAAAACACACAGCCAGGTGAGCAGACGTGGTTATAGGCTATGTTCAACCTGATAACTGACATGATGTAATTTAAGAGAACTTTGAAACTGGAAGCTTTTTTGCACATTAAGCATGACAGCGTTTTTCGTGACCTCCTCAAATCTTTTTCAGCAAAAAGCATCAGTTATAATTTTTTGACACGTCTGGCATTTCTACGAGAATTTAATCATTTCTTTTTGTAATGAATTTAACAAGGGAGGGGAGGCTTCATTCCCAACAGTGCTTTATATATACCAGAAGGAAGTGTTGAGAAATGCACCTGGTTTCAATCTCCTAAAAAGAGGGATTTCTACCATTTCCAGCTTCATTTTAATTTCCTGTTTATTTCACTCTCTGAAGCTTTGGGAACTCTGAAAGGATTTAAATGCCCTTCAGTCCTGATGTCTTTCTCCCATTGCTTTTGATTTATAGATTTGATTTTCAGCTTGAAAGCAAGAAGGGAGAAATTCCAAAAGCAGAAAAAGCACCATCATGACATGTAGGAGCTTAAAACGAGCTGAAAGGTGGGGGAAATAGAAAGGATATAAAACGCCCTTTGCCAGCTGCACGGATGAAATATGAGGAATTGTCGGAAACCATGTAACAAAACGTGATATGCAGCAAATGAACTGGGCTTTATTCAATCCCCGAGCAACCATAAGAAGTCCCATTCTGCTCTGTCGGTATTGTGCTGTGCCCTGTGCCGACAGGACTCACTTTCACTTGACACTGTCGGGCACCCATTAAATGCTACAATACACAATTATTCCTCTCTCCAAACTCTGTAAACAGTGCGCTTGCTGATACTTCCTCTATGTTTGAGCTCAGCAGTCACCTCCACATAGGGACCCTGACTTGACCGTGACTCTTCTTATCTCCATATTGTCACTAGTGCGTAGCTTTGTGTAAATATATGCATCTCTCCACCACTTTCCCTCTCATGTAAGACATCAGCTGTGATGGCTACAAAATAAAGCACCCCGTGTGCCAACAGTGGAACTGCCCTTGGGATAACGCAGCTTTTGTGACCCAAAGTTCCAGCCACAATGCTCCGATGGGACCACTGGGCCATGGGGGAGTCTAAAGGGAGACAGACTGAGCCTGAGAGACAGGAGGGATACTTGGGGACCGTGAAGCACTGAGCTCACTGAACAGATAAACCCAAGGGATTACGGTCAGGCTGCACACTCCTCAGGCTTGCACATGGTCAAAATGGGGAATGGTTTAACTTGAACTTCTTTTAATTGTGTACAGTCTTCAGCTAAAATGAGGCAACAAAAAGTGTATGAGGCAGCAACCATTAGTGTCGCCTGAAACGCATGGCTTTTATACATATAGGCAGTGATTTATAGTTCCACCTTATGTGATATCCACGTGCAGTAATTTGTTACACCGTTAATTTCCACCTAATGAGTGAGCTTGATTAATTCATGTGCATGATGAATAGCACGCACACTTGCAAACTCTTTTTGTAAATGTGCGTGTATGTGTGTGTACCTTTTGTGTATGCGCTTTCAATTGTGGTAAAGACTGCAGGGGCACTTATCTGAAATAAGTAGGCCTGCTCTCCACTGCAGTCCTTGCTAGCAGCTCCATATGGTAATGAGCTGTGTAAGATGAAGGAAATATGTTTTTTGCAACACAAACAGCACTGCAGTTAATTCAAGAAGCACGGGCATATAATCCACTCACACGGTTTTAATGACAACAACCGTTTTTAAAATGTAAAGTTTGTGTGAAAAATAGAACATTGAGCTCATTTTGGGCAATATTACAGTAAGCATTAAAAAAAAAAACATAATTCGACATCAGACTTGTGCATTGCAAATATGTCAAATGCTAACTCGCTACAGTGACCAGATGCCAAAACATAAATTTAAAAGAATAACAAACTAGCAGGCGTCCCTGCCAAAGTGAAAGGGTGGATAAGGGGATGATATCCATCTGCAGTGCAATATGTGCAGTGTCTCGGTATTATCATCTTTATTAACATGAAGACAGTTTTAATCTGGAATATTTGGCCCATTTAGAAGCACTGCTGTTTAACACTTGTGCACTTCTGAGTTGAAAGAGGAGAAGGGAGAGAGAGGGCTTGTAGGTGTCGAGATTGGAAGTGGAGGTCTCCTTTGTGTCACATTATAAGTGCAGTGCTACAATTTATATGGAACCGCAGTCTGCACTTTGCAAAATGCCTTGTACTGCTGGACATTTACCTTGGGGTCAGAAATCAATTCAAAAACAAGAACAAGCCAGTTTTGAATAAAAATGTTAATCATGGATCAAAGCAGTTCAGCCGCAGATTGTTCTGAGAAAACGTCCTGATTTTTATCACTGTATATGTTTTATCTCTGTTTTTTTTGTCAGCGCTCTGTCTGGTTTGTTATGAAGGAGCAACTGTGAATAATGGTAAGGTGATCAATATGTAAAGTGATCTGGTGTGATTCACCGTTTAAGTGAGAGGGGCAAGAAAATATTGACATTTTTCTAATTAGAATGTATGAGTATTTATTAACTTTCAGTTACTCAGCAGTCGACTCGGGGTTATTCGCTAAAAAGCCTGATAATATGTTCATTCACGGATATTAAGGAGGTAATCGTTATATAGACCCTCATTAAAGGAATAATTCAACATCTTACACTTAATTGCTTTCTTGCTGGAAGTGAGGGGAGAAGATCAATGTTAAACATTGATGCTTAATTCTGAAAAACTAAATTAAAGCTTTCTCTCATACCCATCATATTGTGTTCCTTTGAACAATCATACAGCAAAAAAAATCCTGATATTAATCGAGTGCAGTGTGAAACTGGAGATATTCTACCATAGGCCTTAAGCCTTGCTTGTTTTTTCAATCTCTGGTACTTATATCAAGTAGACTAAGCAATACGTTAAAATCACTTTGCTTCTAAACACTTGAGAACACGCACACATACACACAAACTATGATTGTCATATAATTGTGCTAAAAAGTGTTTTAGAGGCAGGCATGAGTGGACAGATGTGGCTGTGGTATTCTTGTGGGAGGCTGTTAGCTAAAGCCCTTCCTGTTTGTGGAAAATCCAAAAACTTTCAGAATATCTATCAGCTTGTGGCATCTTTCCTTCAGCCATGTACACAAATGTCTGTTTTCTCTCCAGGTGAGTGCTCTTTGTGAGATCCTCTGCCTTCACATGCTGGGATGTCAAAGGAAGAACTGAGTGTTTGTAACCGGAGGGTTTTAACTGTTCAGATCACCATTCTGTGCATGAGCATCCTTATTCCAGTCAGAGTTACAAAGTATTTGAAGAATTACACAATTTTCGCAGAAATCAAAGAATAATGATGTGATTGAAGTGAGACTTTAAGCTTTAATTAATTAAATTAAACACTAATTAATAAAAAAAAAACTACATTAACTGTTTAGCAATTACAGCCATTTTATGCATAATCTCACTTTTTCTGAGACTCAGAAGTAATTGGACATATTAACATAATTTTCAATTTAAGGATTTTTTTTTCATACTTGGATGAAAATCTTCCACAGTGCTGTGCTAAGCCTTTACTGCAGCCACCGTCAGCTGCTGCTTGTTTGTGGGTCTCTCTGGATTCAGTTTTGTCTCCAGTAACTGAAAAGCATGTTCGTTTGGGCTGAGATCAGAGGAGTGACTTGGCCATTGAAGAATATCCTATTTCTATTCCTTGGAAAACTCTTTGTTTGCTTTTGCAGTGTGCTTTGAGTCATTATCCATCTATCCGTCCAGTTTTGCAGCACTCTGAATCTGAGCAGAGATTCTTGCCCTGCACACTTCAGAGTTCATCCTGCTGCTTCTCTGAGCAGTCACATCATCAATAAACACTAGTGAACTGCTTGCACTTTCAGTCATACACACCCATGCCATAACATTACCTCCACCGTGTTTGACAGATGATGTGGCAAACTCTGGATCATCTGTTTCTCTCCTTCTCCATAATTTTTCTCTTCCCGTCATTCTGCTACAGGTTAATCTTGGTTCTGTCTGTATATTCTTTTCAGAACTGTGCACACTCGTTTAGATTTTTTTGAGCATCTGTCTATCTTTCACAGCAGTTTGTTACACCTTAGTGTAAACCCTCTTCATGAAAGAACCTCTTAAGTGTATACCTTAATAATGACACGCCGACCTCCTCACGTGTATACTTAACATGGCTGGATACAATGAGAGGTTTTTTACATTAAGTAAAGAAAGAATTCTGAAAGAATTTAGTTTGTTGATTTTGCCACTCTTAATGTTTTTCATAGGTCTGTTTTCGTTTTTCAACCTAAAGATGCTAAAGACGAGCCCCTTCACTTGTATTGATGCCCGGAAAGCTTGGAGTTGACTGCAAAACCTTTATTCACTTAATTTGTCATGGAATGACAAGGGAACCGACCTCACTTTGCAATGAAAGTGCTAGATAATCAATTGTTCATTAACTTTTGAACCTCTGAAAATAAGGGACTGTGTATAAAATGTCTGTAATTCCTAAACGTTTAGTGAAGTACTTGTGTTAAACTTCTTGAATTAAAGCTGAAAGTCAATCATATCTTGAGAGTTTGAAGTGAAATCCACTGTGGTGGTATATAAAATGTGCCACTGACCAAATACTGGACCTAAATGTTGTTTTACTGTGTTTCTTTTAGCCTTTGGATTAATAAAAACTCACAAGTGACACAGCAATTCTTCATCTGCAACTGTTGGCAAATGCATTGAAGAAATAGCTGCACTATGCTAAATCCAAAATCCAGGTGTTCTTACCATGATGTCACTGTGAAATTAACCAAATTTAAAGATTTTTATTTTCAGCAATGTGGTTGCCTAGCAACCACACGGCAACAACAAGACTTTATTAAGCATCATCCTGACTTTGTTACCAACACTAGTGTTTAGAACGCATGTCATCTGTGCGCATCATTTGATTGCAGCAACAAAGCGAAAACCCAGTCTTAATTATGCCAAATCTTAGTGATGCATTCATGTGAATACCCATGTGACTACCGTGGTTGCCTTGCAGTATTAGTTGCTAGGGTGCACTAATAACAGCCCGCTGTTCTCTTGCTGATTTTTCACTTCTGATTTGCAGTAACTGTTGATAATAGAAATAGAAAAGGCACTTTCACTGACACTGAAAGAAGAAAACAGCTATAGTCAGCACAAGAACACACTGACAGTCTAGCAGTACAAGTTTGATAGCCCAACCAGAAAAAGCACTCAACTTGGAAGTGTAGTGAGTCAGGCGCCCTGCTTTGAGAAAAAAGTGTAAGGTAAAAGTGGAAAGACCACCTGAGCAACACAAAGAAAGGCACAAAATTAATCAAACCTGAGATGATTCTCCACTGAAAAGGTCAGTACGTTGTACCATTGTTGATGGTTTTTGTAGAGCTTCACCTGCTTTCACTGATTTGGTTGGTGGGGAAACCAATCGGTGGGACAAACCAATCTTTGGATTGTGTCCAACAAGATCTGCGACAGCCTCTCAGCAGGTTTAAATAAATCGCTCCTACAGAATCGAAACCTCTCTGTCAACTCCTCATCAAGTGCGCTGTATGTCCATCGTCAATAAGTATACATCATCTAAAATCCTGCAAGCTGTCCAGTCGATACCTGGAGCTTGCTATTACCTTTAGTGTTACACGCTGTGAAGTCTGAGTAGCAACTATAGGAAAAAACAAACAAACTAGATTTTGACTTCAAGCCTGGCTATATCATGTTTCCACTGACTTAATCCCTGTTTGTATCTTTACCCTATAGTCTTTTTGTGTGTTGGGTGGTTTGGTTATCCTTGGACTAACCCAGCCTAAATTTTCCCCTCTGCTTCTAATCTTTATCCTTTGGTAAGATAAGATAAACAAATGCCGGCTGTAGCTTTTTATATTCTTTCACAGGCCTGTCGTATCATTCTCATCACACAGAAACACACATGAAGAGGGGCTGTAATGACTCACTGACCGAGACTGGGGATAAAATCTCCTCTTTCACAAGGCAATGTGAAAACACTTGACATAAAAAAATAAATAATAATGTCACAGAGCTGCTCAAACCGTTGGCTAATTAACGGGCGTACGGCAAAAGGCATTTGCTATCACAATCACATTTGTGGCTAAAGTCCTCCTGGCTAACTAACACAGCTGCACCCACTTACCATGTGAGTCCAGTGGAGCATGAAGTTAGCCATCAAAACAAAGGACCAGTTACCCACTAATAGGGTCTCTGGAAAATTCCTGGCCTCTGTGGGTGGAAGGTCAGCACCTTTGGATTCATTATTGTCACATATAACACCTTTAGTCATTATCACAACCATGCTGGCTCACAATAAGGAGTAGACACTTGTCTTATAGAAGAAAAACAGCTATAGCTTAGGTTAATATTATACTATGTTTCCATTTTTCTCACTTTATATTTTTTGCCAATGTGCACTTATAATGTAAGCAGAGTCAAACACGAGAAAACCAGCTGTCACCAAGCTGCCAACTGCAGCTATGTATTCCAGTGGTCACTTGTGCATTATCTGTCTATCTTTCACATTTCAGAGTGTGAATGGGTACTGAGCTCACAGCAGCAGCTTTACAGAGACATAATTAGAAGGGAGAGGGTATGACAGATGGATTACAATCGTAATTGAGAGCGTGGAGAGTCTATCGTCCTAGCTGCACTGCACCTGCTTTGTCTTTGGCATAAACAGCAGAAGAGGTAAGAATTTGTCTTCTCATGCAGCATGCCTGTAGAATTACAACATGTTTTTTCTTTTTTTGTCTCCTTACAGGCACTATTTCTGGTTACAGTGGTACAGAAAAGCTTAGATAGCCCTGATTTTATTATTCCAAAGCAGATGGTACAAAATGAGACAAGGGGGCCCAGCAGCTCAGTGACCTTCATGTTGCTAATCTAACAACGCCCTTACATTGATCTAACATTAACACCTCACCCCTCGCAGAATATGCATGACTCCAAACAGGCTGGTGGCCTGTGTGCTTTCGAACAAATCACCTCGACGTGCAATTACCTCCTGCTCTGGAGTTATTTCTTTCCTGTGGATACCGTCGCCCTTTCATTCGAGTCTGGGAATTAAACAGGTTTCCAGGTTAATTAATTTGACAGACAGAGCCCATTGTGCCTAGTGTCTGCCCAAAAAGAAACCTTATTGCCTCTTGTCTTGGATGTTGACTTTTTATTGTTCTTGGATTCGTTGTTCTTTAGAGGAGCACACAGTGCCAGCCCCTGTAATTGACTTGAAAAAGGCAGTATCGAGCAGACAAGTTATTGAATGCTTGAAACAAAAGCTCTGGCTTTTTCAAAGGAGACCATAATTTATCTGGCAGGATGCCTGTTAAATATTGTGTGCCGCTGCCATGTGAAAACTGTGACTCTATTTGGTTTTTTGGTCAGCTATGTATTAAACATAAACCTCTCATTCCTCTTTCTTGTTGCTTCCTACTTCATCCCATGATGAAAGTGAAAGGGAATTTGTTTGAGTCTGTGCGCAGATACGTGACTCTGAGTCTGTATGAAAGCGAGGAAGGGGAGAGAAAGAAAGGATCCAAACCAAAGTGTAATCTCAGTCTAAATCACGCAGCCTCCCCGGGGAAAAGGCCCCTCTTCCTGGGGTTAGTCAGTGAATTAAATCACGGTGAGGGCCCCATTTTTCAAAAGTAACCTTTCCATTGACAGTGTAAGTGGGAGTCTCACCGCCGAGTCCGAGCCAGGGAATTAGTGTCGTGCGTTGCGACACCAGTCTCTCTGGGTGTCATTTGTAAAGGCTGTTGCTGCATTTTTCCAGTCCTGCCTTCCTGTCTGTCTCAGTGTGCTCACTGTGGAGGTGGCCATCTGCCTCCCTCCCCTCTCACATCCCTGGTTTCTCTCCTCAGCAGTCTGTTCCCTGCAGTTCCCACACAGTTTCCTTAAATGTATTTTTAGTGCATCTCATGAATTTTGGCCCCAGTGTACAGTATGTGCACCCAAAACCACATTGGACATGCACGATTTGCCTGTTGAAAGATATTCATGTATTCAGCGTGGCTAATGAAGATAAATACACTACATGGCCGGATTAGGCTCGAATTAATCTCAACTTAATTAATTAGAAATTTGTCCATCCAAGCCTGTAATGTCAATAGGACATGTTTCAATTAGAACTACATCGCCTTTTCTAATCTTTTAATTGAACAGAAACTAATGGAATGAACACGTTCATAAAATGGGATTCCATGCCTCATAATCATTTTCACGATAAAGCAACTCTCTGAGGCTGCTTATTATTCAATGATAAACCAACTTAAGGGACTTATCCTGTAAGCCACTTCCTGTTTCCTGTTTCACAGAGTCCCACTGTACTTTGCGTTTCCATCAACAATGTGGATGCTGTTGCTGCGTGTCTGTTGGCTGGCTCACAAGTGGTCAGTTTCTAAGGTTACTTGAAAATGAAGGCTTATGCATGAATTATGTATTAACAGAGTGCTCAGCAGGCACCTCTTCTCTCGCTCCCCTTCTCTCCACGTAACCCACTGAACATGTACTCATTAGCAGAGCCTACAATGATTATTGTTGTTATTTTGAATGTGCGATTTACTTTGAATGCCAAGCAGAAACTACCTTTTTAATTAATGCCTCAAATTGCCAAGCGAGTCCCTGGCTAATGCATGCCCACAAAAGCAAATTATCATAATCTGCTTGTTTGTAAAAGTACCATCTGTGCAATTAAATAGTTTGGTGATGATAGAGTTTTGTTAGGAAGATGTGAGGGCTCCATGCTCCTAAAGGTGTGGGTAATTCTCACCAGTCTGTGTACCAGTATGTTTAAGCAGGATGATGATGATGATGATGTGTGTGTGTGCGCATGTGTGGTGGTGGGGGTGATATGTGTGTATTTGTGGGGGCAGAAGGGTTGCACAGGATGAATCAGGAGTCTTCTGAAGAAGTGTTGCCTTGGAGACCAGCCTGGACCCCTCCAAACGTGTCTGCTATGCTCTCTCTCCCTCCCGTACCTCCCTCTCTGCTCCGTTTTAAAGGTGCATCAGTAATGAATCCAAAACTATTTCAGGAAAGCCACTTTTTAGTCGGCGGGTGAAGCCCTTCATACCTGCAGCTCTTCTGTGTTTTCATAATGCCACAGATCTCTGTTTCATGCCTTCCACCGTCAACATCAAAAGAAAAGAGGGGGGAAAACACTTTGTGTGTGTGTGTGTGTGTGTTTCAGGGGGATAACGGAGGGAGGGGAAGTAGGGAGACAGAGATTATACTGCTGAGATGCAGCCCACTGAGAGGCACTCAGAGGAACAATTGTCTTATTATTCAAGTCTGTAAGTGCATTTGTTTGCCTTGTTTACCTTTTCTTCTGTCTGAAGACAGTGAGCGCTAACTTCCTGGAAACCTTTCCACAAAGTGATGCTAATCTTTTTTTTTTTTTTTTCCCTTTCCTTTTTCTTTTTTGCTGCCAGCTGAATGACGTCTCGCGTCGAAAGGGGGCTGAAAACTCGGCGCACACAGTGAATCCCTCGCTGTGACTCATTCATTTTGTATAAAGGCGACCGGTTGCGGAGACTGAGAAAGAGCCGGGGATTTAATTAGCTGGTTTTTCTTAGTCCACTGCTTAATGAACGCACGTTTGCGTTCACACTAACCGTTTTTTTTTCCTTTTTCTTTTAACCCCCTCCTCCCTCCCTCATTCCCTCCCCTCCTTTGGAGACCGTGGAGATGATATGCACCCCTGGGAGACAAACACCACAGCCGAGCGAGCCATTCCTGCGCTCCCGCGGAGTTGTTCTGGGGAAGAAGAATGTCACCCACTTCTGCCGGACCTAAGAAGTATTGATTTAAGGCGATAATTCCTACTACACGATACTTAAATTCCGGGCTTTGGGTTGTGAAGATATGCCAGTTCCTCGCAGCGGTTTCATTGTGTTTTTATTCGCTCTTTGGATTTAGCATAAATGGACAAAATTAGGCCAGATAATTTGCTGCGGGTTTTCGTCTCTTTTCAGTGATATTCTCTCTAACTAATGGATGTAGCCTCCCTTCCCGAGAGCGCAAAATTTCCGTTAGGGGCTTCACTATTCAACAAGCTTAACCGTTCACTTCTGGCTATAAAACGATGGGCGCAGTTCGCCTGAGCCTTCTGCTGCCTCTTGGTTCCTCAGCCCAGCTTGTTGAATCTCCTCCCTGGTGACACGAATGGGTTCGTTTTAGCAAACTTCTCAGCCTCTTCTGGTCTCAACATCGGTGGATCGCAGGCTTCTTCCTTCCTAAAAGTTGATAATGGCTTGTCCCCGTGTACGCGTGAAGCTGAGCTTTATATGGAGGATGTTTTGGCTTATGAGGACTGTGATAGATTTCGCGCTGCCTCAGGAGACTTATGCACCCCATTCGATACGGACTGAGGGACACCTGACCCTCGGCGGACTCTTCCCTGTGCATGCAAGAGGAATCGATGGTGCGCCGTGCGGGGACCTCAAAAAAGAGAACGGCATCCAGCGGCTTGAGGCCATGATGTACGCTTTGGACCAAATTAACCAGGACGAGCAACTCTTACCCAACATCACCTTAGGCGCACGGGTGCTGGACACTTGTTCGAGGGATACTTACGCGCTGGAACAGTCCTTAACTTTCGTGCAAGCGCTGATCACGAAGGACACCTCCGACGTGCGGTGCACTAACGGGGACCCACCGGTGTTTGTCAAGCCTGAAAAAGTGGTGGGAGTCATCGGAGCCTCGGCGAGTTCAGTATCGATTATGGTTGCCAACATCCTACGCCTCTTCCAGGCAAGTCTGAACGTGTACACTAGTTTTGTGGCTATAAGATAATTGTATTTTTTCCACTATTGCAGTGGTAGTTTATTGAATTTTGGGGCGATAGTACGCTTTAGAGAGGAGTAAAGGCGCCTTTTTGTTGCGCAAAAGCAGCTTACAATTACATCAAAAGTGAAACCGCAGAAAACTGTCTGAGAAAGAACAAAAAAAAAAAAGAGAGAATCCATCATGAGCAAGGATTTATTTTCAGATGAAGGTATTGGATTGGATGTGTTCTCACTGATGCGTCTCTCCATCTTAAAACATGGGGCACAAAAGGAAGGTGAAGTGAGTTTGGGTGGTTTCTCAATCCAATAGACTGCGTGGATGAGACAGCTGAGAGTGCTGTTGCTTGTCCCCGGTGGTGCTGAAAGAACAGCTCCCGTCTGTTCCAGTCTCACTCCGGAGTCTGGATGAGTGGGCACTGACAGCCTGACACAATCACACCCAAACTCAACAACCCCCTCCTGAGAATAAAAGGCCTGTTTCATATGATTGCACATGATTATATGAACCTCTTGTACGTCAGACTGCAGGCGGTTTTATGAATTGTTTTGAACCTGAAAGCACTGAGTTATGCTTGAGTTTCCTTTTGCTTTTACCTACGGGGAAAGGGGGGGGGGTGTCCTTCTGCAAAATGAGCTTGTTTCCATCTCTTTGCAGCTTGATTGAGCTCAATGGCTGCAAGTAAATGAAAAGAATTCGCAAGACTAATTTCCAAATGGCATAGCTTGAGCATATAGGAAAACGTCTCTATGTCTGTTGGCTGAGAGTCAACTGATGGTGTTGGCCCACTGCTGGTGCTGCAGTGAAATGGGAAATGCAGCAAGGCACCAGTACAGAAAGATTAATTATTTAAAACACATCTCCATAGCAAAGTATTTAATTACTCGAAAAAACATGTGCATCCTTTTGCATAATTCTGTACAGTTTTTCCCTGTGTGAGGAAAGTGGCATTTAAGCTGGGGAGGAGCTGCATGCAGCGTTGGTGCTAATGATTTTTTGGTTGCAGATTGTAACTCAAGAGTCTTGTCAGTCAGTGTTTTTGTTCCAGCTCAGTTTGACAAATTGTGTAAGTAGCTGGTTAATTGCATCTGTAAGACCATCAGAGTACTTAACAAGCTTTTAACCCCCACCTCCGCCCAATCCGCTTCCCTTTCTACACATACAGACACTTGCCACACATTTGTGTATATAGGAGGGAGAATATATATATTTCTATTTATTTTTTATATCCGGGTTTCGTGGTTCCTTTTGCCGGACTGATCGTCCCCACCGCAACACCACGATCTTCAGCCTAGCTTTAGTTCCTGTTCTCTCTTCGTAGGCTCACTTAATAGATTAAATTTTTATTATTACAAGATCTTCAAAACCCTCCAGTTATGCTTTGAAGCATAAGTGCACTTGTTATTTTGTTGCACAGCGCAAGGGTTGCAAGAGTTCCTCAGTTTCGTGCAAGCTCTGTAACATGAAAACGTATGCTTTTGTGAAACTGAGAGGGTTTAAAGAGAAGCCAGATTAGTCCCTAATTCTCTTTATTCTCTCCTCCTCACACCAGGTGTACCAACACGTCTGCAAGTGTCAAGCTGTCAGAGTGTAGGTGTGGTGTTGCTGAAGCTCAGGTGTTGTAATCAAGCTTGTGGATTGACAGCAGTTGTCATGCAGACCTATCCATCACTTTGCATTTGTTCTCATTTCCCCAAAGTGCTGAAAGAAAGGCAGATTTCATCGGCACACTTAAATCCAAACATCTTGAGAAGTTAGATTCAGTCCTCCTTTAAACCTTTTTGCCTCTCAGCACACTTGTGTTTTCAGTGGAACCAGAAGCAATGGTATTATTGATAACAAATTAAATTTGAGGCCACATGATACAGTATAATCAATACATACCCACTTACTTGCATTAGTCACACTGTGTTTGTTTGGTAGGTGGCAGCAACTTTAAGTTTCTGAGGCTGCTTTGAAATAAAATCTATAAACTACTCAGTGATTCTTGTGAAAAGCATCAAATGCCCGAGAAACCCCCATTCAGATATAATTAAACCAGCAAATCCGTTGGGTTTTTTTTTTCATATCAAAAAGATCAGACCTCAGATGGACTCTCTACAAAGTGTTCACTTTCTTCTCTTAGTCAATTTCAATTAGACCTCATTATTGGTTGAGCTCCATGATCAAGAAATCCTAGTGTAATCTTTATGCTTCGAGACTGCGAATAGTGACAGTCGATTCCCCACATTGTTCTCAGTGAAAATCATCAGGTCATTTTGTATCTCACTCCTGCGATAAATGAATCATCAGGGAAGCTAAATAATGATTGTAGGTTTTATTACTAGATTCTAAATATCATGCCTGTCTATTCAAGACGTGAGTAGCTGCTGAACTGTTAGTGCTGGGAAATTGACATGAGGGATAGATTTTTCTGAGGACCCAGGAGAGGTGATCAATACTGTTGCCATGGTGAGGCCGATTTGCTGCTAAGATGTTTTTATTTCAGTGCCTTTCATGCTGTGTTGGAAATGAGAAGCAACAATGCCACAGGAGGAAAAAAAAATCAATCAGCCAAACTTTTGAATTGTTTGCATGTGTGAGGAAAATCATCGAGTCCTTACTCTGCGATCGCGAGCAGAGGTAGGACGATGACGCTGCTGTTAAATAAGTAAATAAATAACAGGTAACTTTGTACATTTTTAAGTTCTTGCCTCTTGAATGAATCATGAAATTGATTTTGATCCTGATGACATTTACATCAGGGATTGCAGCCTGCTATGCTCTGTCGCATCTCTTCTCCCAACGGCGGTGGCAAAACTTTGTATTGAATGCAGGTGAACTCCGTCTTGTCCTCTTCGTCTGGGGAGCCGGCCTCTTCAGACTAGCTGTCTAAGTGAGGCATTGGTGTCCTCTGCTCTCATAGCCCTGACAGGCTTCGGTCGGCTTTTTATCTCGCCCCTTTTTTTCACAGAATCATCACTGTGACTGATTTGAAGGAGATTGAAGCCTTGCAGTGTGATCTATTTAGCTGACAATGGTAAAGACGGACACCAAAGGAATATGAAGGAGCTGTGTGTGTGTGTGTGTGTGTTTTGGAGAAAGCTCTAAAAGTGACTTCAGATGGCACAGGTTTAATATATCTAGTTTTCTAAACGCGGTAACGATTGCCATTTGTACGTGGATGCTTGCAGCAGCTCAGGTCCATTAGTCACATCCCTAGTACTGCATTCAGCCATACGATAAAAGACACAGTTGGTATGTTAAGTAGCCAGCATATGAGTAGATATACACATATATGCCCACAAATTGGCCTATTACCAATGCTGAAGGGATGGAAACACAACTGTCTTGTGGATATCTAATGATCCACACCAGTGGTTTCGGCTCTTGTATTTTCTCTCCATCACTTACTAATTGGCTTTTATTCAGAGTTTGACATAGAAAGCCAACTCAGTACATTTTAACTTTATAACAAGTGTTTGAAACGTGGATAAAAAAAGAAAATTAATATCCAGACTTGACAGTTCTTTCTCAACTAAGGTTCAGCATTTAACTCATAAGTAAACTTTTTTAAGATCACAAACAACAGAGTTGGATTTGTTACTGAAGAGGATGGTGATTTAAGTTTTAGTAGTGCACATTTGACTACTGACTATAAACAGAAAGTCGGCTATGCCAAAAATAAAATGAAAAATGTTTTTAACAGCATAAAAAAAAACAAGCAGAAGTCATACTGTATATGAGAGATGAGATAAATAGGTTAGATATTTCCAAATGTTCTCTTTTGAGAAATCAGTGGGATTTACCATGCAGATGGAAATTGAAAACTCGACTGTATATGGATGACTTTAATAAGCCATCAAACCCATCCAATTATATCCACCCTTCCTTGCAGTCGTGACTTATCCACAAAAGAAAAAAGGAATTACTGAATATTAGATTATGAGATCACAAAATGTACCTGTGTGGTTTAGTGAGTCTAAGCCAGACAGGTACTCTCAAATAGAAAGAAAAGCACTGTACAATGTTAATTTAATGCAGGCACCATGCAAACATCAATTTTTCCTGATTATCCACCATGGTAGACTTTGGACAGGTCACCAGTCTATCAGGCTGATAGCGATTCACACTTACATACACAGCCAATTTATACTCACCAATAACTCTAACAAGCATGACCGTGGGAGGAAATTCCACACAGAAAACCCTCAGCCTGCTGGTGGATTCAGACTCAAAAGATTTGTGCCGAGGGGTGATAGTGCTAACCACTGCACCACTGTGTATGCAAAAGTAAACAAACAAAAGAAGCATATTTTAGGAGATGGACTAGATAGATGTGATGACACATCAACTGTGTATTTAGTCACATTTCAAATAGGATGATGATCTTAGAGATACTTTGTAATAAGGCTGCCATGCACGTGAAGACTGTCAGAAGGGTTAAAAGCTTTAAGTAATTAACAATTAACAACAAGTGACATGTTGCAGTGGTGGCTGATTTTAGAAGTTCTATGGTTTTGTTGTTATGGCAACATTAGATTGTATACTCATTGCAGACTTGTTAGAAGAAAATAAACATATGCAGAGAGATGGTGTTGAACTTGAAATGAATCGGTTGCACTTTACTTTATGATTCTGAATGCATTGTGTGCAGTTCAGTGACTCTCACTTCTAGTTGAGAGTGAGAGCTCTGCTGGTCTCCAGCCATTTAATCAAGTGCTGACTTATGGGCAATTTAAACCCGAATTGGCGAGGTGAAATTTGCTCACACTCTGTGTTAAAATGCAGGAAATCCAGGAAATAATCCGGGCAGGGTTACAAGCATAGGCTGCAGGTATTAACATCATCAAAAGGCTAGCAAGAATTTGACAAATATACACCTTTTTTTTTTTATCAGTTTCTATATATTATAGTTTTTTGTATTTGCAACCCTGCACTCATGTCAAGTCATCCAGGAAGAACCTTCCTGAACATACAGTTATACAAACAAGGATTCAGACAATCAATACTAACTTAAGAAGAGGTCAATTCCACCGGCTCTTTTAAATTGGCTTCATATCGGCGGGACTTGCCATTTCCCAGGCCAGAGTTCAAACGTGTTGAACTCTGGACGAAGTGAGAAAGACAGGAAGATCAATATACGACGAGAAGAGAATGTATCTCACCTTTCTTGGTGCATCCTCAAACAATGTTATCTGTTCAGACAGGATTTCAGCAGGACTGAGAACCGCTGATCTTGTTAAGCAATAAATGTGCATGGATTTGATGTGAAAATTGGATTTTTTTGCATGTATATTGCAGTGTTTTCGGATAATGAACTGTACTCAAGGAAAACGCATCAAAGCGTCCACCATATCCTGGTTTCAGACCTACACAGACAACTGCAGAGAAAAAGGATGCCTAAGAGCGTGATTTCTTTTCAAAATTTCCTTCCTTCCTCTCTTTTTAGCTCAAGCAATGGTTTGGGGAACGCCGTTGAGTAGACCAGGTATATATTCACTCACCCAAACACAACACATGGTGAGCAAGTGATGCAATATTAATAAAATGAATAAAATATCCCTGTTGGACTAGTTGTCATTTCTGTTGACATAAGGCCATTAGGTCAGCAGACTGCCACGGGGAGAATATGAAAAACCATCCAAGCCCTTATATCAAGGTCTTGGTCATTCCCTGCAGGCCTGAGGGGGGGATGCTGCACCCTATTATTAAGCTACATAATAGCTTGCTACATGAATAAATGTTTCTCAATGAAAACACAGCCAGTACAATTTTATTCCATTCTTTGTTTTCAATCATAATGCAGCTTGTTTATTGCATTGCGATTCCATTTATAGCTGGAAAATGTTGATATGGTGTCTTTAATGAGGTGCCATCCCTCATTTCTACATGGGTTTTTGGGTCTCTTATTCACATTTGCTGCAGTTTGACTTCCCCAGAGGGGTTGTTTCCCCTATTTTATTCCACTGCCCTGGAGGGTGGGGAAGAGGCCACCTGCTTAAAAGCTTAGCTCCGCTCACAGTGAGGTCACAACCGTATTCCGTCAAAAGTTATTGTTGGAATGACTGTAAAATTTGACAAGAATAGCACTAAGACTTTGTTGGAAGTTTGCTGCAGTTTATCTGGTGAGCAGAAGGAGGCATGGAAGAGGAAACCCCATTACGTCCAATCTCCTTACGGGGATGAATGGAAAAGCATGAGAAGGTCTCCGCTGGCTGCAGGCCGGCCTCTCACTTATCCCTCCAAAAGGAAAAATTGTCCCCATTGCCTCAGCAGAAAATGATCCAGCACGGGCTGAAAAGACTTATCAGAGGGCTCATTGTAGTTTTGTTTGCACGCAGGAACAAACTACAGCAAACTACAACAGTACAGCTAAAAGGCTGGACCACTTAGCTACAGTGGACTTAAGTGCTGTAAGGCTAAGCACAGGATATCTGAATGAAATTTACTTTTTAAATATGATCTGTATTTTATCCGGCACTTGTCTCAATCCTTGTAAATGAATTAAGCAGACCTGTTAAAAGGCTGCTTTTAGTGCTGTCTGTGAGAGCGTGAGCTTCTTTAAAAGGGTGTGCCTTGTGGTCCTCTCAGGCATGGATTGTGTTATTTGTTCTCTTATGTTCTTATCACTTGCTCTACTTTACAAATGGCATCAAATGCTATCTTAAAAGTTTAAATTACACTTAAGACTAATAAAGTGGATTTACTTGTCAGAAGAAGCTGCCTCTCAACACATTAAACATATTGATTTTAAGGGAAAAGGTGCAAACAGAAGGAAAAACAAGGAAGACATTACTATTGTTGTATTATTAACATTTCTAAGCAATATATAAACATTAGTAACTGGTCAGAACATGCTAAAATGTAGGTATGCAGCTATGTGTATTATTGCATTAATTATTAGCATGTTCCTGTGGACATCCAAAAGTGAACTAATGACTATAAATAGATGCAAATAACAGTAAGATCTCTTGAATCTACTTACAAACACATTATGCTCATAAGTAGTGTACGCAATGTTAGCAGATACTTCAGTATGCTAATGTTAGCATGTTCACTAACAAGCACACGTTGCCATTTAGATTTTAAGTCTAGCTAAGGTTGATGGAAATGAAATGAGTTCTGCATGTGTGTGTTTTATAATGTAAGAAATCATTCAACAGCGACAACATTTTGCTTTGGCATTTTAATGGAGAGTAAAATGAAATGTTGCAACAAATGGTTAAAAGGTGTGAAAACAAGGAGTGTTTGGCTAAGAGTGCAGCAGGAGGTAAACAAGTGTTGAGAGCAGCAGTCGTCCTCTAGAGACCAAAATTTTCTGCACAAAATTTCCACCTGACAGTTAAAAACAACAACAACAACAACAACAACAACAACAGCAAATTTAATAATTACAGACCAAAATGGTGGCTCGGCCTGCTGACTGACAGATCTGATCGTCAGTGTTGTTTTGAAACCTCCATCACACGCTTCATTTGGTTGAGGGTTAATAAAACAATACACTTAATACGCTTCTTGCAGCGTGCCTTAAACTTAAAAGTGACAGGAGATGCACTGTTCACATGTCTATCTTGCTGTCCCTGGAGGCTGGTGGCACGAGGCTCTGCATAGACTGCACGCCCGTGTGAGGGCTCTGATGTAGGCATGCCACTGAAGAGCGGCAAGAAATAGAGGCACGCCACACGCAGTTGGGACTGCGAGAGAGGAAAGAGAAAACACAGTGGCCCTTCTGCTGCAGTGTTTATATTTTCTTAGTTTCTTCTGGTGTCACTGAGTCGTGGAATTTCTCTGGTTTTCGTTTAATGTGCCCCAGATTTGCCTTTGCTTCCGCAAAGAGATGTTTGTTTTTGATGATTTTTAAAAAATATAATTAGTATATTTCAATGTTTAATGCAGTCACTACCATAATTAATATGTCTCCCACTTTTATGCGTTAATTAGTCAGAACCTTTATTTTAGTAGAACTAATACAAAAAAGAAAACTGCTGCAGTGCAACAAATGATTGTGTCGTCCAGATTTCTTATTGAAGTAAAAGCATATAATCATTATCAGCAAAATGTACTTTGACGTGTGATTTGAAATACCCACATAATTTACTAATCAGAATGAGTGCAGTGTGTATGATCCTTTTAATTATGACATTATTGGATCATTATCCCGAGGCATTAATTTATAATTCATTTAAGTAGAACAACTCTTAATTCCTTTTAAAAATCTGGCATAATAACAAAAATGTACACAATAAAGAGTGTAGTCTTTTTGTGTGTAAAGTGTAAACTTAAACAATAAAGTTGTATGAAAGAGTTGAGTAACATTTTTATTTGAATATGCCTGTTTTAATGTGTACATTCACTGGCCGTTTTGTTAGATACACTTGTTCAACTGCTCATTAATGCAAAACTCTAATTGGGCAATCACATGGCAGCAGTTTAGCAAATTTAGGCACTCAAGTATGGTCAGGATGACATGCTGAAATTGAGCATCAGAATGGGAAAGAAAGGTGATTTAAATGACTTTGAACTTGGCATGGTTGTTGGCGCCAGACAGGTCGGTCTGATTATTTTTGGAAACTGCTGATCTGCTGGGATTTTCTCACACAGAGAATGGTCCAAAACAGAGAAAATATCCAGTGAGTGGCATTTCTCTGGATGAAAATGTCCTGCTGGTGCCAGAGGTCAGTGGAGAATGGCTAGACTTCTTTGAGCTGACAGAAAGACATCAGTAACTTAACCATGTGTTACAACTGAGGCATCTCTAAACATGCAAAAGACCACACCATGTGCCACTCCTGTCACCTGAAAACAGGAATCTGGGGATACCATTTGAATGTGCTCACCACAAATAGACAGTAGTAGATTGGAAAAACATTGTCCGGACTGATGAGTCTTGATTTCTGCTGCAATCACTGGATGGTAGGGTCAGAATATGGTGTTAAAACATGAAAACAGATGTGTCTTTCCCTCTCTCTGCCTTATATTTGGCAGATCAGTCTGTGGGTGGTGGTGTACTGGTGTGTGAGATATTGTCTTGACATACTTTGGGCCCCTTAGTATCAATTAAGCATTGCTTAAACAGCACAGCTTACCTGGGTATTGTTGCTGACCATAGAGTATCCATCTTGTGATGGCTCCTTCCAGCAGAGCAGGAAAATGTGCAGTGTCACAAAGCTCAAATGGCTTCCACAGTCACCAAATCTCCTTTGGCATATGGTAAATTTACATCATAGATGTGCACCTGGCAAATCTGCAGCAACTGCGTGATGCTATCAGGTCAATATGGACAAAAATCCTTGAGAAATGCATCCAGCACCTCATTGCATCAGTGCCATGAAGAATTTAAGGCAGTTCTGAAGGCAAAACGTAGGGTCCAACTCAGTGCTATCAAAGGTGTACCTAACAAAGTGTCCAGTGAGTGTATGGGCATGTTTGCTCTTTGTATCAGAGATGTCGAGGTCCAGTGTTCTCTTCTTCACAGCGTACATAATAAACTGTCACTGGGATTCATTCCTTGTCCTTCAGTTGTGTTATTACAGCAGGGCCTCGGGGTGCATCAAAACATTTTCATACAACAGGTTGTAATATACGGTATAGCCATTATATCAGCCAGCACATTGTGGCCTTTATTGGGAGACTAAATTATTAGAGTGCAGCATGGGCCCCAGGTAGTTAAGCTAAAATACCTGTTGATTTTACACGTGAAAATGAAAGAGCGAAACTCCAGAGTTTCATTAGCTTGTATTTCATTTTGTGTGTATTTCCCTCGAGATAATGTTTGGTGAATGTTTTTTTTTTTCCCTCTTCCCTCTCTTTCTCTGTCTTTCCCTCTCTCTGCTGGCTATGCAGTGGAGTGTGAGTGCTGTTTGAACGTGTTTGTGTCCTCTGTTCTTTTGAGCTTGAAAAGTATACTGTGCCTCAGCAGCCAGCATACATAAAAAATCAGTTGACTGCATTACTGTTTTCGCATGCAAATCCTTTGGGATTTCAAGGGCTCTCTGAAACGCCCGTCTTTGACAGGTACATTGATTTGGGGGAAGACCTCAATCACCATTAACATTTTACAAATTATGGAAGCTCTTTCTCTTCAAATAGAGGATGCTTAAACTGCAATTGTCTCCTGGACAGAAGCTATTGATGACAGAATATAGTGTTTTTTAACTGCCTTATCAGTGCTGAAGCACTTACATGTTACCCTTAATGAGGCTTGGTGGATCAATAGAAAGCTGTTTACCAATGGATTATGCATAGAGATGTCATGTGCTTGCTACCTAGACGTTCAAGTCCAATCAAATGCGATACATGCCACCATAAATTTGCTCCAGCGTTTGTGTATGGTGCAACATCTTGTCAAAGACTATTCTCACCACTCTTCAGTTTATGAGGCTAATTATAAAAAATGTATGTAGTACCGAAGAAATCTAACCACACTGTATTTCAGAGTTAGTATAACAGCTTGTCCATTATATGCCTGGCAGCTTATGCTTTAGTTTCCATGTCTGCTTGTATTAAGTGTGTTTGTTGCTACTGAAATGCCTATATTCATTCACATTAAAGGGACAGCTCACCTTCAAATCAATTTTTGACTTTCCTCTGGCCTGGAGTGCTATTTATTTATTTATCAGGTGGTAGAGCGGGTCACTGGCTCACCGGACTGTCGGTGGTTCGATCCCAGGCTTCTCCAGTCTACATGCCTTGGGCAAGATAGTAACCCCCTGTTTGCCTACTGGTGATGGTCAGAGGGCCCGGTGGCGCCAGTGTCCGGCAGCCTCGCCTCTGTCAGTGCGCCCCAGGGCAGCTGTGGCTACAATGTAGCTTGCCATCACCAGTGTGTAAATGTGTGGGTGAATGACTGAATGTAGTGTAAAGTGCTTTGGGGTCCTTAGAGACTAAGAAAAGCACTATACAAATGCATGCCATTTACCGTTTTTACCATTTATCTATGCAAAATGTTTTGATATGAGATGCCCGGTTTTTGAGATATCCACTGTAAAAAAGATGTTTTTAAAAAAAGTGGTTAAAAGTTGGATCTCCTTCCAGAAAAAAACAGCTCCCTAAACCTGATGTTAGCACTTTTATTTAGAAGCTGCACATTTTGTGCTCTACTTTCTAGATCTGCCATCTGAAGGAAGCATGCACCTAGCTACCTGCTGTGCTGAGGGGTGGGGGTGCCATTAATGTTTACATCCTTCCACACTGTCACTAACATGAGCTTCTCATTAAAAGCTAGATGAGCGCTTTCTTTGGCAGATCGTTACGGTTTGTGGTTATCGGTAGTACAACTCATTTGAATTTTAATGACTTGCTGGCTGAGTCTTCACATAATTCTTGATGTGTGGTTTACCACGAGGTTAACCGCTGGTTGGGATTGGGGCTGAGTTTAGACATGTTCTAGCTATGGCTAAGATTGAGGTATTATATATCTGCAGGGAGTTCTTGTAGTATAATTTAATGAGTTCCTAGATGACAAATACACATGTGTGTGTGAGGGTTTTGGGGTGGCAGTAATCCTTCCCTCTCAATGCTTAAGCAATTTTCCAGCTCCTGTGCACAGTTGGAAACACATCACACCTTTTTTTATTTGGAGAACCCATTTAAAGAAAGGTTATGGTTTCGAATGTGCTCTAATAAACATAAAATGAATGATTAAACAGAAGTCACTTAAAAGCACTCAGTCTTCTGGTCGTAGTTGTGTGATCTGGAGAAGCCAAGTTAACCACCGAAGCTTTGAGGTGTGCTTCTACTATAATGTTAACACTTTACGTTTAGGCCATGTGCAATTCACATAATCCTGTCTTTCTTCAATACCGTATTCATGTGTTTAGCTTCAGTAATACCGCTATAGAGGAATTTTCTGTCTCTGAACCCTGTCATCATTTTTATATAGGGATTTGGATTAATGTCTGAGTCTTTGAAAGTTACTGAAAACACCCCAAAATCTATAGAAAATCCATCTTTATGAAACACATATGAAATTCTTACAAAATTACATCAAGACTTCATACATATTGTATTTTGAATGATCAATGAGCCAAAGAGCTCAATATTCAGCTTTTTGGATCTTTTAAATATATGTTGAAGTTTTTTTTGTGATATTTCAGCTCGTTTGACAGATTGCGTTATTAGCAGACTTGAGATCCACATGAGCTGTTCTGAGAGAGATGCATGTTCATGCTCGTGTTGAAAATAAAGATAACCTTTCAGTAGTGATGTGTGACAGTTTCATTGTATTTGGCTGGGCTCATTCCTGTTTCGGCTGGTTAACTTGTCTGGGGGTAATTGTCTGATGTGGCGTCTGTTGCGCATCTTTGATTCTGGCTCTGAACTACATGACAGCGTGTAGCCTTCTTACACTGCGAATGGAAGTTATGTGAAATGTCCATGTCACAAAAACACATTGCACATAAATTTTCTCGGTCCATTAGTTGAGACACTCACTTTGATGAATCGTGATCTCACTTTAGAATGGAGTCTGTTTACACGGAATAGCTTTGCGTGAAAGACCGTGTCCAGTTCTTCCACTATTGGCAGGTTTTCACTAGATCACTGGAAAAAGCTTCTTGTGCTCACTGAATGAACTATTGTCCGTTGTTCTGCTTGTGCAGGGATTCTAGTGTGTTGCTGACATGACTGGCAGGTCAGATGTCCTCAGTGATGCATGACACCCGGAGCACAAAGCAGAGCAGAGAGCCTCGGGGCCGTCTGGTCATGATTGAACAAAGGGTTGTTCTCATCAGAATATATTGTAGAATCCACAGTGCTGTAAAAAAGGATTTTCCTCCATTCTTTTTTCTTTTTTTTTGCATAATTGTAAGACTTACATGTTTCTATCCCATGACTCTGATAAGGGTAAGCTGAAGAGAATGGTGGATGGGTGTATATGTTTCAGATCATCAAAGAAATTTCATATTAGACAAAGATAACCAAAATTAAATACACAATGAAGGTCTGAAGTTTTGGTTTTATTTATTAAAGGTAAAAAAAAAAGCTATTAAAAACTAACACAATATGAAAAATTATCTGGTTAAGGCTAAAGTTGAGGTACTGTGAGTCTGCAGGGAGCTCTTGTACTTTAATTTCCTAGATGACAAATACATTTGTGTGAGTGGGGCAGTAGTAGCAATATGGTTCCAAGGCGAAAACCACTGCTGACAAAACAAGAACACAAGGACTTACATTTTCAGAAAAGATCTTGATGATCCTCAAGACTTTTGGAGAAAGTTTTCTGTGGACTTATGAGACAAAAGCTGAAAATTTTGGAAGGTTTTAGTTGCGTTACATCTGGCATAGCACTTCATAAAAAGAGCATCATACCCAGAGTCAAACAAGGTGATGGTAGTGTGATTATCTGGGGCTCTTTTGCTGTTTCACAGCCTGGACAACTTGCCGTAATCGATGGAACCACGAAATCTGCATGTGTTCAGGTTCTGCAGCAGGCCAATGAACAGAAATACACCAGCAGGTCCACCTCTGAAATATCTCAAAAATAAACAAAATGAAGGATTTTGAAGTCCAGGCTTAAATTCAGTTCAGATGCTTTGGCATGACCTTCAGCAGGTTGTTGATTCACAAAAACCCTCCAACGTGGCTGGATTAAAACAGTCTTGCAGAGAAATGTGGGACAGAGTCACATTGCAAGTTATCCCAAATGTTTGATTACAGTTTTTGCTGGCAAGAGCCAGTTATTAGATTTAGAGGGCAAAAACATTTTTCACACCAGGCTAGGTAGGCATGGACAACCTTTTTCTATTAAAAAATGAAATAATCATTTTAAAACTGTATTTTGTATTTTTTCTTGTTATCTTTGTTGTTAAATTTGTTTGATGATCTAAAACATGTAAGACTGACAAAAAAAAAAGAGAGATCAGTGATAGGGCAAATATTTTTCACACCATTGTACAGCCAATATACATTTCATGATCTTTGCTTGATGATAAATATATAGTGGTAGTAGTAATAGTGACCTCGGTATTAACAGTAGTGTAGTTATTTCTGAAAAGGTTAAAGACAGATAGATGAAAACATCTCTTTTTATCACCATTTGATATTGTAATCATTTAATCCAAACGAGTGATTACCACATGTTCGTTGTTGGTGTTGCAGTGATTAGCACTACAGCATGAAGGTTCCTGGTTTGAACCTTCTGGTTGACCGAGGGCCTTTCTGTATGGAGTTTAAATATTTGCACGTTTTCCCATTCCTGCAGGAGTTTCCTTACGATAATTCAGCTTCCTCCCTCAGTATTTTCTCCCTGCATAATTCTGATACTGTCAAATATCTGCATTTAAATTTGCCATAGGTCTAGATAGAGGTTTCACTCAGCTTCTCGCCTAGTATCAGTTAGTGCGACCTCAAACTGGATAAATGCTTTAAAAGAAGGCTGTGTTGATGACGTTCACTGTGATGGATTACAAACAACTAGGACTACTTTCAAGAGTATCCCAATGTCATGTTCAGAAATTATTGTTTACCTCTAATGGTAGGAAAATACATATTTGAATTTTAAAACATGGATGATTTAAAGTGTTGAAGGAAGGAAAAAGGACTTTTACACTTACACTTAGTGAGGTGTAGTTAGCAAAAATATTTTGTAGTTAGCAAAATAAAATTGAAAAATAAAGTAGAAAAACAGACAAGTATGCAAGAAGACTTAGTGCCCAAAGCTGTGCTAGAGGCTCTGGAGCCTGTACTTACTATGTTAACCATCTCTTCAATTAGCATTAAACACAGAGTAAAGCTGTGGTTCATTCGGCTGTAATTAGTAGTTGGTAAATTACAGTAAAATGTTAACTAGATGCCAGTGCTGGAGGAAAATGTCATGGATCAACTAAGTGATTATAAATTGTCTTTAGAGGGTCATGGAGTGTGTGTGCTGAATCTAATGACAATCCCTCCATTTGTTTTTGAGTCATTTCATCAAAAATAGCAAAACTCGGTCTGTTGGTGGGCCTAGAAAAAAAAAGTAAAGCTATCACCAGGGTATTGGATTCAATCTTTGGATGTGATGTGTACAAGATATCACTGCAAACCTAGCTAATGGAAATCGATATATTTCAGTCTTGAGTGGTGGATTTCCCGATCATCAGGTGGGCATAGAGTCCATGTGACTAGCACCGCAAAAACCAACCCGAAAGGGTTTTTTTCAACAAAAAAAACAGAAAATATCATAAATAATCACTTTTCAGTATTTGGTATCTATTTGGTAGCCTCTACGGTGTCGTGTATCATGTAGCATTTTTAGAATATGCATCCCTAACAATGGCATCAACTCACTTTCTTGCAAGACTTAAAGACAGTAATTCATTGACAGCTCAGTCACATAGAAAGCATATGGCTGTTGTCTGCCTCCCAGCAGAACTTTTATTTTCTCATGAGTCACGTAAGCTGAGATCTTGAGGCTATTCCGGCTGACCCCTGTCTAGACAGAAGAAGAAAGGTGAATGGGCTTTTGCTGTGAGGACCCAGAAACCACTGGAGAGAAGAGACTTTATTGACCTGAACTGAGCCTCCCAGGGCAGTGTACATCCACCAACAAGTTCTACCAATAAAATGCCTCATGTCAAAGACAGTTAATGTGAGGGCCAGTTAGTCTGGAAATCCCTGTTAAGATTTTGTACATAAAGGCCCGGGTGCAAGGTCTTCGTGTGCCGCTAAACCCAGAGTAATAAGGGCAGTAAAAAGCTCTACAGTGAAGACTTAAAAAAGTGTCGTTTAAATCACTTTTATTATGGGCTGTATACTCGACAGTTTCTAGTTTTTGTTCACTTTTGTTTTTATGCAGCTCTATTTTAATTGTTTAACCGTTGTTTGTTCATCTATCCCCTCATTTGTTTTTCATTTCAATTTAACCACAATTCTCGTGTTTGTACATTTTTATTGCCTTTTTATAGATTTGAGTTTTCATTGTTGTTATGCAAATTTTATAAAGCCGTGGTCGATGACTGTGAATATCTTACTGAGTGGCAATTTAAGCAGCTAAGTCTGCCTATTTCTTGTAACACGAGGATCTCAGCGCCGTAGAAATTACACTACACACTGTGACTGCAGACAATCTGAAAACTGCTACAGTTACCACAATGCACAGCACGGTTTGCGGACATTACCACTGTTTTAACTCACGTGTGTGAGGAAAGTGCACTCATCTCCACGTTCTTTCAACTACTCTCAAAATGCAGATCCACGAGGGCTGACAGGGAATTTGCTCTGTGTGTGTTGTGAATGCAGGTGTTGCAGATAATATACTACAATCTCAACTCTGGGAGAGGTTCAAGGCATCACTGCAGGCAATGCCAAGCAAGCAGATAACTGCCTATGAAAATGTTCTGTACTCCTTCCAAACCAGTACATATGTCTCAAGTGCATGGCATCAAGTAAGAGCTCAGAAGCACTAACAGAAGGAATAGGATATCTGTGATATTTTTCACGCCTGTGATCAGTCCGTAATTATATGGCCCTACTAAAAAATTTTTGCGAGGAGCAGACAGGGACGATAAGATTGAGGAGACTCACCCGCATTGTCTGCGCTATTAGGGGAGAAATGGGCCTGGTGATGATGCTCTGTCGAGTCTGAAGAGAGAGCTATATAGGGAGAGAAGGGGGGAGTACAGAGGGAGTCATTGGGATGCAGGTCAGAGTGTTGCAGGTGCACGACTGACAATGAATGTGTCAGACCCAGCATGCTCCAGGTGGAGGTGGGGAAAACATGAACCGATGCTCGCTCTTTGGTGAAAAATATGTCAGAGCCATATTAGGACTGGACGAAAGCAATGAGGCTGTGCAGGGGTGTTGACGTGTGACGCACACCCATAATTCCCAAAGCGCAAATATGGACATTTGTATTCAGATGTATCACATGAGGAATAACGGCATGTAGATTTTAGCATTATTGATATTTCCTATTTTTCCAGCGAAAGAAATGTAGTCAGCATGCAGGCTATAAAGAACACAGTGAAAAAAAAAAAAAACGAAACTGCGTCCAGTGCACTTTGCAACTGGGAAAAATCAATACAGCCAACTGTAATGTGAGATCCTGTGGATTTAGAGGAATACATTTGATAACACTTAGTCATAAACCTGCAGGCTGTGTTTTATTCTTACCGTGAGTTGAGATTCTGTCACACCTGAAGAGAGCGCACAGCACAGCCCCGATGATCAAGGCTTTTCTGTTGAACCGCATTGTTCTCTGCAGGGTCTTGCTTTGTCTGAATCCTAAGTCAAAAGAAGCTTTATGAAATGACTTGAAGAGATACCGTATCTGTACAAAATAACTCTCATGAGTGACAGGATGAAAGCTCGACTGTCATGCCAGCTTGAAAGGCAGGATCCTGAACTCAGTAGGTTCTATTTGTGACATGTGTTTGTAGCAGCAACAAACACACTACGCCTTTACGGTGTACTACATAGATGCGGAGCCTCTGCTCAATACACACTCTTCTCTGATGAGGCTTATAGGCTGCTATTTGGTGTTGGGAAATTATTATTTCTTTGAAATACCAATACAGTTGAAATAGCAGTCTGTTTACCAGATGGAAAGATGGAGGTCGGTCAGGTTCCCTTTGTGAGCTATCCACACTTTCCTCCCACGCCTCAGCTTTACTCTACTGTGTGGCTCTCCTGGTCAAATATCTGATTTGTGAGTCATACCTAGCCTCTATACCCATGGAGAAACATGCTGGTTGTCTTAAAATACACTCTGGCAGGGCAGCCATGCAAGAGCTCAGGCCCGGCACAGAGCACGGGAGCTGCCCAGGGGACTGGCATGGAGTGAGCGGGAGAGACAGAGGGTGAGGGAATCGACTGGGAGAAAGAAAAGTGGGTGGAAAGAGGGAGACGATGGAAGGTCGTGTTAGATAAAGGATTATAAAAGCCTAACTTTCTGTCATGTAACACCGGGGCTGGTTCAACGTGTGGGCAACTCTAAAAGGGTGTTGTGATTTCTCTACAAGAAGAAGAAGAAGAAGGGGGAAAAAAACAGCTGCTGCAACAATAAACATCCCGACTTGTTAAATCGTGTTCAAGTAATGTCCTTGTTGAAAAACTGCCTGGAAAATGGCAAAACAAGCAATATGAGGCTGGCCTTGGAGAGGAGAGAAAAATGAGAATAAGAGATTAGTGGTGGAGGGATTAAAATAAGTAACCTGTCTCCAAACCGCTGTTAAAACCTAATTTTCTTTGGCAACTACAGTATCTTTTTAATCCAAGACTTGAGACACGCAGCACATTTAGGAAGGATGTAAATGTGAATAGCTGGGTTTACGAAGCACATAAGTTTGTGACTGGAAACTGGAAACAACTGCAGGCTGCAAGATGGCTGACTTCAGCCATGTAAGTCTCAGGACCTGTGCTACTCATGCTTCATTTTCACAGCTCCATCACGATGTTAGTGTGGCGCAACTCTAATTGTATTTGCATTTAATTTTAATTCAATGTATGTATTGTAATTGAACTTAATTATAATAACCTATAATTACACACTTTACTCGTTCTGTTTAAGGTCAGACGCAGGCAGCAACTAGTAGGTAGTGGCACACTTGTGTTGCGGTGCAGTCACACTAGCGTAAACAGTGATTAGACACGGTCAAAATTATGTCTATTGTGCAACGCACTTGTGATCTCGCTGCATTTGAAATAGTTGCTTTAGAGACAAGGAGCAGGTCCGTGACCGCTTGCAGTGAGTTTCCGTCTTCGAAGTGACTTCCAGACAGATGGAGTCAGTCTGCTATCAGTTTGCAGTTGAACGGGTTCAAATTTGAAATTACATCGACTCTGTTTGTGATAAAACAGCGATTATCTACAAAAACGGGCAAAAATTGCAAATCTGTTCGCGTCTGTTGCAAATCTGTTGACATCTATGTACACAAATATTCACATTAGCTACTTATACTTAGACTCCATCCAGAAAATCTGCAGGGCAGCAGTTTAACAGAAAAATGACATAAGCGCTTTGCAACCGTGCTTTTATATAAGAATAAAGGGAGAATGCAATCAGTTCCAAACCAATCGAGTTAAATCTCTGTTACAAAGAGACACAAATGAGTGATTGCAACGTCTTAGCAATCTGTCTCGTTTATAAATTAAACAGTGGTTTGCAGACAGCGATTATCTTTCCCAGTCTGTTTGAGTGTGATTGCAGTCAGTCGGAGTTGGACTGAGATTGTCTCGAGTCAGGTTCACTTTCATCAGGTGACTTGTCCAGTTGCTTTGTGATCAAAAGTGGTCACCCATAGGTTGTGGTTTGTTGCCTATGAACTATAAATGTTCTATTTTTACTTTAGTGTGACCGAATCATTAAAGAGACTGTCTTTGTTATGTAGCAGCATACTTGGTATAGAGACCAAAACCGGAGCTAATGGGAGAGTGAATATCGGGCTTTGAAACACAATTTCAAAAAACATGAATTTTATTTTTAATTATCAATATTTGCTAAATGTATAAACAAACAAATGTTCAATTTGTCAACTTTAATGCCGCCACTTGATGTTTCATAAACATTATCATTAAAAGAATGACCTTTGAAAGTTGGCACAGCATTTGTTTTGAATGAAATGACTTCCCAGTGAACCTTCTACGTTCTGATCTTACTTTGCTACTGACAAATTTGCAGATGCATTGTTGATAGAAGATGTAAACATAGAATCCCAGCGGTTCTGTTGGCTTTTGCAAATTAGCTGTATGTGGAAGAATTTTGGCGCGAGGGTTAAAATGAGAAATATGGAAAGAGAGGGACGAAGGACACCAGGAAGGGCAAAGTTGGCTGGAATTCGAGCAAATGACTGAAGGCAGATTGTCTCGGCTTGGGGGGAAACTGGCAGTCTAAGGACCTCTCTGGGCAGGAAGTGTCTGCTGATCATCTGTATGGGCGTGTCTGCATGCGGACAGACGACAGGGAGGAAGAGACGCACAGGAAGATGAAACTCACTCGTTTCCCTTCAGCGGGTTTGAAATACACCGAGGGGCGGAGAACAAGGGAGCGAGACTGAGAGTTACAGGTTGTATGAGGGCACATTGATGAGACAGAGCCTTCACAAAAGGAGAGTTTGAGTGAGAATGAGAGACACAGATGGGCAGGAAGAAAGAGGGGGAGAGGGTGACAGATAGAGGGAGGGAAAGCTGTCAGTTCCCCCCACCCTTCCTCCCTGCCTCTTCGGCTGTGCTGGCAGTGCCACGCTCTGGTAAAGAGAGATTACCAAAGCCCAGCCTGAGGTTGCATGTATGGACACAGTCATTACCTCTGCCCTGCTTACAAATGGCACTGCTGTCTGAATACAAACCCATGTCTGTGTGTTCCCCACCCCCCTCCCGACCCCACCCTCTCATGCACCACAGCTTTCGAGACTTGATTTAGCGGGAAAGTTGTAAAACTTGATAACAGCTCAATATCTTTACAGGCCTGTTATAGTGCTGCATTATTTTGTTTATAGAATATCGACCATCGTTGTTTTACAACACCAGGCAACGGAGCTACAAATAAATCTAGTGATGAGAGATGTTTTGTTGTTGTTTTTTTTTTTTCTGGCAGCAATTATTTGCTCTATTATGGCCAGGGTGTGTAGCTTTTTGGTTGGCCAGTTTGGAGGATCATGCTCAGAGTTTGCGTGTGATTGCACTGGTGTCATGTGGACAATCTGTGTGTTGGCGCTCAGCCGCAGACAGCATGGGGTTAGAGTTCAGTCTGTCAGAACCCGCTGTCATTTCCGCCATCACTGTGGAGAATTGTTACCAACAGCCGAGTGGAGCTGACTGATGTCAAGATATACTTAGAAGCTAATCATGCAGCAAATAGAGGCACAGGGATTCCTGCAACAAGAATTGCCTGGATGCCCTTGCTCCAGTTAGAGCCATCCATGGGAAACATTTCAGCCGTGTCACTCAGTTTATTTGGAGCTGTGTTTTTGAGAGTTGCTCTTGGATTAATGAATAGAAAGCCCAGCCTGGACAATATTTCAGTGTTCTGTGCCTAATTCTTGAGTGATAGAGTCAGAGTCTCATTTTTTGGGGGGGAAATTCTGACTTTGAAAGATGGCCCTTGTTTTTAGTTGAGAATACATGGACTGTTATAGCCCTCTGTTTTTTTTACAGAGAGATATGTGTCCGTTCATATCTTCAGATTCCCCTCTTCTTAGATGGCAGGGATAGATGTTTGCCATTACCACGCTCGAGAGTCGTGCCGTGCCATTGGCTGCATATTTCTCTTTAAATAATCACAAATTGTGGCACAAGAGAGACCACGCAGCTAGCAGCATCTGCAAGAATTGCTCTCAGCTCATTAGAATTATCACCTTCACATTAGCAGCGCAGGACAGTTTAAGCACAAACATTACAGTCTCTCACCTTTCTTTAGAGCTGCCCGTGGTGCTTGTGGGCTGCTGTATGTGAAAATTCAAGCGAAAGGCCACGGTGCTCTAATTAACTTCACCTGGCATTCCCACTAACTGTGAATGCGCCTAACCTTTACACAACCCCGCTTAGTCACCTCTCCACTTAAACACCCAGGTTGAAATTCTCATTTAATGTCAGTAAGCAGATTACCACCCTCCTCCCACCTCCCACCTTCAGTCTCTGCCTTCCTTTTCTTCTTTTTTTTTTTTATCCCTCCACTTTCTTTAAACTCCACAAACAGATTTTTATTCAGGGCGGCTACGGCACTTTGTGGTGGTAAATCAATAAAACAGTGTCCCCTATAACAGACCTCTGTGTTTTCCCTCCATCGATCCTGTCAGCCCAGATACATTCAAGAGCAAGCCAGCGATTACCCTCAGCAATCCTTCCTTTGATCTATACTGTAGATGACAGGTGCCAGACATCAGCTTTGGGTAATTGTGATACTGAAGGGGGGCATCATTAATCATTCTTTCTTGGCCTGACTTTAGTTGCTCATGATCAGTTCATGGTTATTGTAGTTGTCATCGACACAGACTGCTTTCAGGCATCGGTGTCATCTTTTCACCTTGTCGGCACTGTAGCGTAAAAGATGTCGTTATGGATGTTGTCATCTTTCACATGTAATAGCGTCAAATGCCTTATTGAAACACGTGACTCACAAAAAAATATCAAGTGCAATATAGATAAAAGCAAATTAGATGGAAGGACTGGGGAAAACAAATCTTTTACTCCAGATTGTCATTTGCGGAAAAACAATTCAAAAGAGTTGATGAAATATCTGTTCTCCTTGCTTGATTATGTCTGCATTATCAGCGTCTCTAAAGACATTCAAATCTGCTGCAATTTGTTGCAACGAGAGCTTATTTGGTTGACGGATTTGAGAATCGGTCACGTAACTGTGACCAGAGTGGAAACGTGAAACTCGGTTTCTTCTAATCTACTGAGAAAGATAATCAAGTTAAGATTTTAATTTAATCCACTTATTTCATACAGGGAGCTAAATTAATAACTGCCAGATAGAAAAATTGAAAGGTGTTACAATCTTGTCAGCATCAGTTTATACTTTCAGCAGGTTTAATCCCGGCAACCGAGCTTTTCCTCAATCAGGGTTTTGCACTTTTGTTACCTGGAGGTCAAAGTGCTAATTAAAAAACGCACCGGCTGAATGTGCGAATGTTTGCGCTGCAATTCCTGTGATGCAGGGAGCAGAGAAATAATATCAACAGGGTGCAAGCCTGAGACAAAGTAAAAAGACATTGCCATCTTAAATGTTTCCCTGCAGCAAAAAGCTCCTGAGAGACAAATGTTCAAGAAGCTTTCGGTCCCAGCTGGAGCGGAGATAGGACGTGATTCAACAAACATATAACACCTTTTGACTCCACGGTATTACTACAGCAGCACTGATAGATAGAACCCTATCAAATGTTCCAAATAGGTGCTTCACTTTCAGGAACAAGAGCCTTTTTAAATTCAAATCACTGTTGCTTTTGCTTTTCCATTACTTTGTTGTACTTCATCTTTAACCCAGTACACTCAATTTAGGCGGATTTGGTAGTATCTGACTTGTGAGGCAACAGCATTCCCTGCTCTTATGTTGACTTAAATTTGGCATTGGCTGATTTCTTCTTTTCATTTGTTTTTTTTTTGTGTTTGTTTGCTTGCTTTTTTTTAGGGGAACTTGAAACATATTGAGCTGTCTTGAGTCTAACCCCCATCTCTGGTCCTCCATTTGTCAGTTTTGTGCAACTGACCCCGTATGAGTTGTGGGTCAAAGCTATAGCTCACAACTCTGTGAATTGAAGCATTCTCATCAGCGAGCCGCCGTGTCCTCATTCTTGTGTTTCCCCAGTGTCTGACTGCTTTTGATCACGCGAACAGAAATGAATGCCATTCACACACTGCTTTTAATGGACTGTGTATTGGACTACTTCACTGGGTTCAAGAGGACATGCTGTATGTTCCTGCTTGTGCACCCAACTGTCTAATGAAAGCAGAGGGGGAGGTGGGCATTTTTAACATAAAAGTGATAGCAGATGTGGTTACAGTGGCAAAACCTGAAACGCACTAGAGCCCTTTGTTGTCTGAGGAGTTTGGATTATTTGGTAGCTAATACAGCTCATGTGAATAGAAGAGAAGAGAAACACTGTTTTCAGTCACACAAAGCATAGCAAAGCATCGCCTCATGCCATTTGTGCAAATTTAACAGCTGGATTATTTCTGTTTATTCACCCCAAACAGCCAGATGCACAGCCACAGCTAACACCGGGTGCACTGCGTGTGTCTGTGAAAGTTTTTTTCTGCTGCTCTCCTATTCTGCCATTCTTTGCCACTCCATTTAAATCCCCGGGTTTATGCACAGACTTCCATTATTACACACTGATGTCTCTTGGCATCAATTTGCACCTTTCCAGACAAATTCGTGCCCACTCTTGTCCTTGCAGTGACTTTAAAAGTGACTTAATTTTCTGTCTGAACACACATAAAGTCTATTCCAGGAATACTGTCAATATGAAAGTATTTGGTTATAATCAAAGTACTGGACAGTTAAAATGTTTGACGTGTGAACCGTGCAGCCCTGTGAAAAGTTTACTGGCATAAAATTGTTTAGTTTTAATAGGTAATTCTGGACCAAAGTGGTGGACTGACAGAATGAGTTTCCATCAAAATCTGAACCACTCAAAGGGTACTCAGAGCACATCTGCAGACTATTAACCTTTTTCTAAACATTAGGAAAAAAATGACTATCTTGCATCTTTGTAAAGAGCTTGACCTTACTGAATCAGTTTTACATTCTTCCGAGACACTCTTATTTATCTTTTCATTCGCTAAATTTCACAGTAGCTGTGTAGATTGGGGTGATAATTAAGTGTGATTATGTTGCTTTCTTTAACCCATTAAGACCGGATGCATGCACGAGTGTAGAAGGCACTTTGAGTCTTAATGAGGCAGAATGAAAGCGCAGTTTGCAAATTTTAAATAACATGTTTCATAACCATTTAGCATAAAAACCTCAATAATGTGAACATGAAAGTCCATTCTTGAATTTCGAAGCAGGACTTTCGCAATAAAGAATAAAAGACCCCTTATACAACTGGAAAATAAAAGAAAGGCATCTGATGAATTTATTTGAAAATGTTAAACTCCAGGATTTTGAATAATCTTGTTTTGTTTTCTTTTTTGGTGCATGATACCTGAGCCACATGCATGAAAACTAAACAGACTCCCTTCTCTGAGAAAGGTCTTAGGATGTGATTGAAAGTCTAGAAGTCTCCAGAAATGAATAGACTTGACTTTCCTGTATATGTGCATAGATGAGGTCAGTAGCACAGGTATATTGAGTTCTTTAAGTTCTAAATTTGGCTATGCTAAAGGATGATGGAGACAGATTAAGGTCTTATTAAGGGCTAAGTGTTACAGAGCACAATCTGTGCTGCTGTTTTATAAAAAGTGCAGCAAAGGCATTTTCTGCAATAAGTCTTCATTGATATGCTATAAGAGTTGGAAGTGACAGTGCTGCATATGGCATGGGTAATAGACCCAATGTAGGCCTTGTAAAATATTGCATAATGTGAATATTTGATTTAGATGATCAGTCAGAAATATAAGGAAAATAAAATGCCCATTTATTTTACACCCCCATTTGTCAAAGTCATTGATCAACATCTGGCTATGACACAGTGAAAGGAGATGAACAATGTTTACATTTTCTGCATTAGCCACTGTGTTAGCTAAAGGTTTCCTATTATGCTTTCCTTCATTTTCTGTCATAGATATGCTGTTATAATGGTGGTGCTTATTATTTAACATGACCAAAATTTCAGATAAGGAGGTGAACGTATGTATAAGTAAATCTGACAACCCAGACGGTTCAGACTGCCCAAAACACTCAGTTTCAGACAGTTTTTTCTACGCTTGTCTGTGAGCCAGCAGTCCCACCCACCTACTCTTCAAACCTTCTGCTTGCAAGGTTAAACCAATCAGAGAACTTGGCTTAAACTGACAACTCAGGTGCTGCCCCAAGGCTCAGATTAAGATATTTAAAGACTAGTTTGAACCGTTAATTATGCGGAACACGCAGAGCTACACTGACTGCACAAAAGTATTGGGTCACATCTCTAAATCTTTGAAATCAGATATTTTCAGTCCCATTGCTGCAGCTGTATAAAATCAAGCGGCAGATCATGCAGTCTGTCTTTGCAAACATTTGTGACAGAATGGGTTGTTTTAAAGAACACAAAGGAAAAAGATCCCTTTTAGCTTAAAGTAATATTTAAACAAAGTATGCTTTAAACAGATGATATGTAGTAAGCCTTAGAGATGCTTGTCTTCTTATAGAGCTGTTTCTCCTCATTTCCAGTTTTCTTACTGTTGCTCCTGGAAGTTGCTTTGTATTTAGTTTTCAAAGACATAAAAGTCTTCTCACCCATCTCGAGGCAGTTTAGCCTCAAAATATGGCTGACCCGGGTAAACACTCTATCAGTCTCTGAGAATGGTAGAACAACATACTCTTACTGCATTCCACTGCTGGATTTTTTTTTTTCAGAGCGCTGAGGCGAGGGTATATAGTGCATAAATTTCACACTTAGAATACTAAGTTGAGAGCGCTTAAATAAAATGACAGAGAGCAAATGTAGTGCACCGTACAATAAATAGTGTGCGATTTTTAAACACAGTCATTCAAAAAATGTGATTTGTCCGAGTAGTCACCACGGAAACTACCTTTTGCTGCTGCACCAGAATAACAACTGCACTTCTTCTCTTTAAGATCCCGCAGATCAGCTACGCGTCAACGGCCCCGGAGCTGAGCGATGACAGACGCTATGACTTTTTCTCACGGGTGGTTCCGCCAGACTCGTTCCAGGCCCAGGCCATGGTGGACATTATCCTAGCACTGAACTGGACTTACGTCTCCACCATCGCCTCGGAGGGCAGCTATGGGGAGAAGGGAGTGGAGGCTTTCACACAACTCTCCAAAGAAGCAGGTAAAAAAAAGTGACCTGTCCGCAAAGTTAAATTCTAATTATTTTCTGAAATGTGTATTTACAATTTTTAAAATGCACTCGCACCCACCCAGAAGATGATTAGTTTTGCCTTTCCAATTCGTTATAAAATCTGTTTTGGGCAGATGAATTATTGATCTGTTTGGCAACTTCTGCTTTCACTCCCCAGCCAGTTGTGGAGTGTTACTAGAAATGTAGACAGAGAAACAGCTTGCAGAGAAGATGTACCCATCTTACTGTTATTTAAATGTAATCATTGAGTATTTTGCTGAAGCAGAAAGGGTATTGTTTGAAAATAAATGTCTAACATGTTCACTTTATCCAAAGAGGAGAAAACAGAATAGTCCGGAAACTGGTCAATTGGGAGAATTTTGATTTATTTTCTGCCTTTGTTTGTTTGTTTGTTAGTTTTTTTACTCCTCAAAGTAATATTGCATGAATCTGAGCAGAGCAAAGATGGTTACTCTGAGTAGTCACCTCGAATTGCTCTGGTCTGGCTGCCTGTATGTAGCAGAGAGGTTTAAGATATTTAGTCTGCTTAGAAAATCGAGTCGATCTTCGGGAACGTTTTTAGGCTTTTCTCCCAAAAGCCATGTAATTACAAAGAGAATTAAGGGTCAATAAAGTTCCCTATTAGAAACAGCTTTGTTTGTTGTGTTCTGATTGTTTAAACCTACGGTTATCCTTTTGCCGGGTAAATAGGTGATTATGTTTAGACAGGTTACAGCAGAGCATTGCATTCACACAGGTGAGGTGGTTTCTGCCTGTAACTGGGCTGAAAATTGTGCACACGCGTGACTCACCAGCTTTTCCCACATTGCCTCTGTTGTTGGCACGTAGCAGTTTGTGTGAAGCAGCGGTCGTTGCTGTCGCCAGGAGATGCTCAGTTGGCATACAGTACAACGGGTCAACTAGCTTTATCAAAAAATGTAGTTTATTGTGCTGTGCTTTAGAGGGTCTGCAGAGATTTTCCGCAGTTGCTGCTACAGTTTGTGTGTGAAATTAGGACAAGGGTACATTACTCCACATTTTCAGTGCCCTGTGTATTCAAACAAACATGCTGAATGATTGCAGGAAGATCTTAATGCACAAGAGATAACAACAGCTGGGCTTTTTGGAGCTTCTCTGCCTTTTTCTCCTTCGTGCAAAGAAGATGAATGTCACCCAGGCCTGGGAAAAATTACCCTTCATCCATGATAGCACAGCCATGCTACAGAAGTACTTTGCTGCTTCTCACCCCTATAGATCCCAGTCCATTTCCTGTAATTTTGAAGGGAGTGATCTCTGTCTCTTCTTCTAATAGACTAATGCGCAGAAACCTCTAAAATGAGCGAAGCTAATGATGTCCCACAGGCACCGATCAGAAGTCCAGCATGCATGAATATTTTATCTGTGTGCATTCATGTCCAGTGTGATCACTCATTAAAACTTTAAGAAGCTGTTTGTGCCTGCGTAATATGCATCAACAGAGAGACGGGGCAGAGGCAGAAGTAAGCGAGAGAAAGTAGCCTGAATAGGAACAAATAGGAAAAAGACCTGATTTAAGACTCATTTTGGATATTAAATTCATCCTAAACAGTATCCTGAGATAAACACAGCTTCTTCCAGCTAGTTTTCTCATTTCCTACTGATGTCTCCTTTATTCTTATGCAAAGAGCAGTAAACACTGTGATATTATTATGACTCTCTAACAGCTACATAAGGGCTATGGAATTATAAGCCATTGTTGTTCAGTCACACTGTTGCAACTGAGCTCCAGTCGCTTTGCGGTATTTTGTATTCATACACAAATGGGAATTATTTCCTATGACGAAAAGCTTCCAGTACCCAAGGCATCTTATCTTTAATAAACACATTAATTATGTAATAGCATGAATGTACAGTCACAGAATTCATTCAGGGGCACCGGTTCTGCACCAGAACTAACCGGAAAGGGATTGAATTAAATAACAATTATTCTAAATGGCTATATGACTATATTTCCTAAATTATCACCGGGTCCTTTATTTACCTCAACTTCAGGACGTAACACGCTTTTGTTAGAGGCAGGCTTTAGTTTCTAATATCCTCCATTTCATCTCTATAAGTGATCATGATTAAGTACTAAGCCTCGTTCCAATCTGCTCCCACTTGGCCTGTTAAAGTTACTGCATTACGCTCTTAATACTGTAGTGAGCAGTGACTCAGTCTTAAATAAAATCAACAGGATTGCCTGGGTTCATCTGCTAAACTTTTTGTTTTACTTTAACAACAAGCAGAGCATCAGTCTGATGCACAGATGCATAAACAATGGGCTGCCATCTTGTTTTTTTAGAGCTAGAAGTGGTTATTTTTGGATGGTTAGCAAGTTGTATTTAAGGATGCATTGAACAGATACAATTAGTCCTAACATATAAAATAAACTACAATGCTTTAATTTACAATTAACAAAATACTACAGCACAGACATCTTCAATGGTCTTTTGGTACATTTAGCCACACAGCAAACAAGATAATTGTATTAAAAATGATCCAGGCGACAGAGCTGAGCTGATGAGCAGCAGACAGCTAGCAGCTATAGCCGCCTGTTTTCCATCTGCCTGCCACTCAAAGTGGGAACGTCTCTAATAATGCATAACTTTGGGCTCTCATAAAATTTACACTGGTGAGTTATTAAAAATGTACCCCCCGTACAGCTTTCATGAACAGGAAAATTAGCAGTGCAGACTTCAAGCATTTGTTTTTGTAACAGCCTCCTGTTGTGCACGTGGGAGTCTTTGGGGACTGACTGGCTTTTGGATCCAGCCTCAAGTGGCTATTTGAGGAACTATAGGCTCTGGCACTTCTGGGTTGGCTTCGCCTTTCAAGCCTGGAGGATCCCGCTTACCCTCAACACATTGATGTGTGTCAAAACGAGGATGGTGATCAATCCAGCTACCAAATGCACTCGTGCGCTGCTAATTTCACACGGTGTTTAATGAAGCACAGCATGAGCAAATGAACTGTAAATATAATAGAAGAAAAAAACTAACAATAGTAGAATATGCATAACATTGTAGCTCACGTGGAAAAACTTCATATTGCAAACCTGGATCTTCCCTGAGACGCTCCCTCGGGACACTGAAACGTAACACTTCCTGCGATTGTTTAATTTCTTAGCAGCCGTGTTGCGAAACATTTTCAGGCAGAGGGGATTGTTTCATTTCCTGGCCTGTATTAAGGGGCTATATTTATTTGTTTCTGTGATCCACACACCCCCTGGCCTTGATCAGAGATAACGAGTGAGTTTTATTTGAGGAAATACAGTTTTGTTGTTTTTTTTGTTTTTAAGAGCTGCACAACAACAACAACAGCATTGCTGGGTGGATATTGTTTCAGCATCCGTGCAAGTTGATCTGCAAGGCCTTGAAAAATTTCTTTGTGGCTGCCGTGTTTGGTTGCATTGAAATGTCAGATGCATTAGTAGGATTCTCGCTTCACCACTTCAAGGAGAACTATCTAGCGGACTAATGCAATATGGCTGCCCATTACCCCAAGCTGAGACTAGAGTGATGGCCAGCCTGTATTGATCTCTTCAATTTTTTCCTCTCCTTCTTTTTTGTGTTTCTTTTTTTTTTTTGTTCCACTTCTCTCTCTCCTCTGCAGGCACTATCTTATTGTGCACCTTCATCCTGGCTTCAGGTGAAGTTGGCAGAGATAACTGTAGTTTGTACTTTTCTGTCTGTCTGGACTCAAGCCAAAGCGATAGGTTTTAGTTTTCCCATTTGATAAAACGACTTGGATTTCAGGAAAACCTCCCACAAAGTATCACTGTGGAATTGATCGCAGTAAGTTGCCAGCACAATGAGTTTTACATCTAGTCTGGGTTGCGAGGGAGGAGAAATTGGCCTGTTAAGGACAGGACTCATATTTAGCTATAGCAGGAGACCGGGGATGAAGCTTGGTACATTTGCCACAGTACTTTTGCAGGACTCTCTGACTTTGCTAAGTCCCAGACCAGCAGTGAAAAGGCATGCTAGATAAAGAGAGGACGCAAAGATATAGCACGTGAATGTCAGCTGTTTGTCAGTCCATAGTGATGTACTCCCATGTGTTCAGCAAGAGAGACTGGGGGAAAGCGGGCCTTCCTTTTGACTATCGAGGTGACAAATATAATTGCAGCATTATGGATCCCCTAGAGGTTCAGGTTTGTAGGGTGTTGAGTAGTCAGGCGGGGGGTCGAATCCATCAAGAGCCTCTAATTTAAAGGGATTTGTATTTCACCAAGCAAAATGGCAATGCTGGATTCCTCACCCAGCAGTGCATTTCCAGAACCGAGGGCAGTGAAGATGAATAATTGAAGCAGTTAATGCAGTGCATGACCTATGGCACTCAGACAGATAAGCGCAGAACTTCCAAGGGCCTGATGAATTTAGCCATCATTATCATTAAGCTGACTTTGACATATTAATCATAGTTGGAGCAGAGGGTACAGGTTCATGGTGTATATACTTTTTTTTTATGATGTTGTAAGATCATAGGTAAATGAATAAGTGAATAAGGTAAAGCCTTCAATGTCACAAACCAATTCACCTCACTTTGACTGCAAGAAATTTGGAGTCTTTTGATATAGTTTAGAAAAATCTACTTCCCGTCCTCACTCACCGACTGTAAACGACAGTTTAAAAGACCTCCATCTCTATCTCTAGTCCTCTTTCTTGAATTGACTTCAATTAGTTGTAATAAGACACTTTCTTCTCTCAGAACCTGACATTTATCTGTCTCACATCACACAGGCACACGCTCTCCTCTCGCTCTCAGAGTCGAGGACTCTTTCAAGTCCTCGCGGCTTCCTGTGACAGGTGAAAACGGCCCGACCCACAGCACAGTACTGTGGAACCACTGACACTTGCTGTTTTATCGTGCCCGCCTTCCAAACTAACTGACTGACCATCTCACTAACTGACAGATGAGGGTTTCTGCAGCCATTCAATAATTTAGCCACTGTTGCACAACCACCAGCCTGCAGCCTTTAGGGTGGTTTCAAGCCTGCAGCACATTCACTTCTGGTGCTCTTCATTTCTGAAAATGGGATCTGCTCCAAATGCTTCTTTATCTTCATCAGTGGCTCCTGTGGTATCTGTCTGTATAATTGACTGTTGTGACCTATAGTACATTGCTGTTGAAGACTGTTAAACCATCATGACTCTTTACACAAGCCCCCAGGTTTCTTTTTCCTTTTTTTTTATAATGGAGATAATGGATTTTCAGCAGACTTACATTCTCTGTTTTGTTGTGTTTTTTTCCCCTCCCTGTAGTCACTATATGTATCCATGTACCTGCAGCCACACTGCAATCGGGAACTAAGAGCTGCAGCTAATATGAATTTAACCAAATCAGTCACTGCACAGTGTTAGAGCTTCCTAAGAAAAACAAGGAAAGAAAGATGATAACAAATACAGTGTCACACTGTAGATTCAGGCTGAAATGATCTGAAATCTCTGCGCTGAAACAAAGCTTTAAATGCCGTTCCTTTGAGACCAACAGCGCTGGCTAGTCTGCACAAATGACATCAAGCACGTTTCACTTTAACAGGATACCAAAACCCTTAAGCAACAACTAGTGCATTGGCAGTGTCTCCATGTTTAAGTTTAGTCCATGCAGGGAGGATAACAGCAGCTATCCCAGAGGTCTTTTGGCACATACTGGATGTTTTCTCATATCAAGGGAAAAAATCCACAATTTTTTTGCTTGCTGATACTAGAAAAATGGAGAGTTAAGAGGAGGTTTAGCTGTTGTCATTTTCTTATCTTCTGCCTTCAGAAAGTGCCACAGTAAACCATGACTGGAGACATGTGATCTCACAGCGAAAAGCTGTTTATATCAAAGTAATGAGGCTGAGGAGAGTGGCAATTAAGAGATTCCTTCCACCTCTCTGTCTGTGCAGAGAAAATCAAACTAAAAGGTTATTGGGACTATTAAAATGCTTGAGTGGGAGAAATTTTAATTGTTTCGGTAGACGTTTGCTGTTCGCCGGGGGACAAAAGCTGCTGCTTCAGTCTAGGGCCACAGTGGTTAAGATGTTCTCTGGCACAGGCGATCATATTATCTGTTTATCCAAAGCGCTTAAGAGGTTATCTTCTCCTCCACACCTGTAATTACCACACCAGAGTAGGCCAAAAGTCTTATTTATTTATTTTTAAATCTATAGTTTTGCTTCTCTACTCAATAACTGTCTGATGAATAAAAGAAAGCAATATCTCGTCTTGTGCTAAAAGCCAGTTCTGATGATATACCGTGCCAAATAAAGTATTTAGCAACTGCTGTATTTAGTTAGTCTCTAAAGCAATCAGCACCCTCCATCCAGTACAAACTCATTAGTGATGACCTGTCGGGGAGTGATTTATTGTCTGTATTAATATCCTCTCTGTTTGTTATTGCCAGCTGTGCAATCTGATTGGTTCAGGTTCCAGTAAGAGTTGTTTGATAATGACTTTAAATGAAAATTCAATGGCAAGCTGCTGGATTTTCCCAAATCCATAATATACAATCTGTAGCTTTATGTCCCAGTTGGTGTGGATTACTGGATTTGTTATAGCTGATATGTTTATAATTCCCTCACTCTGAGCCTGATGCTCGGTCAGAAGGCGCAGTGTGAGCTTTATATTGCATGCCATTGTGGTCTGCAGATTATAGTGAAATGTAACTGTGTGCACTGTAAGTATATACGTAATCTAGACTGTACAGCACATACGACAGCTTCATTAAAATCAGCAGAGTGTTCAGCTCTGTTTTCAAGCTGAGCTGAAAACAGAGCTCAGGAGAGATTTTCATAGAGGATAAGAAAACGAAGCAAGTATCTTGACCTTGGGCTTTTTCTGTGTGTTTGTGCGCACACATCTTTGTGTAAGAGCGGGTGAATGGGTGAGATCATCCCAGAGGCCTTATCATTTCTTACTCCTCTCCCATTAAAAAGGTGGAATCTGCATCGCCCAGTCTGTGAAAATTCCACACAACCCCAAGCTGGAAGATTACGACAAAACCATCCAACAACTGCTGGAAACGCAGCACTCGCGGGCAGTCATCATCTTTGCCAGCGAAGAAGACATACGGTGAGCACCGCCGCACATTCTGGCTTCACCCATGTCTGTTCAGGCATGCTGATGATTTGCCACGTTGAGGTCTTTAATCTCTAAGTAGCAGGTCCCGAAGAAAGGCTAGAGGCACAGATTTACCATGTGCACGGGTTGTGTCTGCAACACAAACACACCTATAACAACACAAACACAAGCATGCCTCTGAGGAGAAGTGGGAATACAGATCACAACAAAGCAACAGAGATATTGTTTCATTTACAATACCCCATGGGTAGCGTTTACGTAAAGAAACACAGAATCAAACATTTACAGTGGTAACTGCAAATTCAGGGCGAACGACTAAAGAAGTGGATGTGCAAGTGAAGGAAAAAGGAAAACAGACAGGAAAAATGTCTGTTTTCTTTAAGTAACAGATAAACACATACCCACAAAACAGCTGTTGTCTCAGCTTTAATGAGATAAACCAAAGAACTGTGCATGAGATGGCTGTAATGTCCAAACAGCTCCTTAAAGCTGGCTGATGCTCCGTGTAATAGATATTAGATTGCACATGCCTTTTGTGCTTCCTCCTAATAAACATGAATGTTCTTGCAGGGGAGTTCTCAATGCCACCAAGAGAGCCAATCAGGTGGGCCATTTCCTGTGGATTGGATCTGACAGCTGGGGGTCCAAAAGCAGCCCGATCAACCAGTTTGAGGATGTAGCAGTGGGAGCAATCACGATATTGCCGAAACGCTCGTCCATTAAAGGTGGGCACACTGAAATTCACATTACGGTCTTCACTGGATCTTTTGTTATGTTGCTTCACTCATTAAGGGAGTCTTTTTTCCCCCGCTTGATTAGCTTGTTCATCAGTTTAAAGTGAACAACGCTAAAATCAAGAAAGTAAGATATAAATCTAAATACTGTGAGCAGTGTGGGATACTGTGAATACAATGCTGTGATTGTTACCTGTTGATTTTATGAGGCATACTTTTGCCAACAGTTGCTTGTTTACACAGCAAGCCAATATGGGAAAACAATGGTGTTCATAGGACGTCAGTTGTTTTTGGTTATCAAGTAAATCTAAATTCATTCATTAGTTTAGAATTGGAATAAATGCTTTCAGCTTCTTCCTTATTTTCAAGTGCTCACCATGAGCCATTGGATTCAGGCATTTGATTTTAAACACACAACCCTCCAATGTCCCCCCTAAATATGCTTTTTCCCCCCGTTTTATAAGAAAAGGATGGGTTTGTTCTGAAATCTACAAACAAAGACGTTTATGTAAATAAACCACAAACAGAACTCATCATCCTAATTTCTCCAAAATTACAATAATCAGTCTTCATTTATCAGAAGATTTATAAAACAAACTAACAAACAAACTCTGCAGCCAGATGGCAGATACGTCAGGTCTCGAGTAGCTCAAACAGGATTCCCAAATGTTATGAAATTGGTCTGCCTTTGAATGTGATATGCTTGTGAGATATTCCAACGACACTCTATGCCAACCTTTAATACTTATTTTACACTAATCCACTTCAGTAAGAGGTTCTTCCTTTCAGAATGAGCAAGAGCACAGTACTTCCTCTTTCTCACTGGGATAAATCTATCAGGGAGACCTAAAATAACAGACTTTGGTCATCTCCATTTTCAGCCCCAGTATATTTTCCATGTCTGATAGTACATTAGACTAGTGTTTTTTGCAGCTTATGACATGACCAAAGGCAATGCGTTAAGGTACCAATTTCTCTCTTGCATTTCAGGCGCATTGGTGAAAAATTGGGGAGGAAATTATGTCTACAGTTGGAAGATATATGCATTCTGTATAACATATTGACTGTACTGCTCTGGCACTATTACAAACTGAAATTGATTTAGCATATCCTTATATATCTACTCATTCACTATCATTGATTGTGACAGAAAGAGGCCCTTTCCCATTTATCTATAAGGTCTTGGAAAACTAAAAGTGGCACAGCCTGCACATTTATCCTTGTAGCTGTTTGAAACAACAGCTTCACAACAGGGCGTATTTCAGGATTTCCAGTTAAGGTTGTGCTGTGCAATATGTAATGTCTTATTTGTTGATGGTGAAAGAAATCTTTCTGGGTTTACTGTTTGACAACCTCCCATTTTACAGGGGTTTGGATTGGCACTATGTGTACACTTGTATTGTTTACCAGTTTGTGTCTTCTCTCAGTCTTGAATCTGGGATCATTTACTTGTGAGGCAAACATGTTGAGCGCTATATTATGGAGTAAATGATTACGGTTTGGAAGATTAAAAGTATATATTAGTTACAACTGACTGAAACATGCTGAAACACATACAGCACTTAACACATTTAGTGGAGCCCCTGTCATAAAATCAAGAAAACATAAATATTTAAGAACTCTGTCAGAAACATTTTATTGTTATTTATTTGGTAAAAAATAAACCGAATTCACATTTTTATAGCACTCTGAACTTCTCTGAGACATCAGAAATTAATCAAGCATAACGTTCAAAGACTAAAACTAATTTTTCTTTTCAGGAATGGAAGTAAATAACTGTAATTTGGCAAACCTAATCAAAAAATAATGTGATTTACTATTCTTTTTACAGAGTTATTGTTAAACAGCAAATTTGAAAATGAATGGATAACAACAATAATTATATTTCAGCTTTAAAAATATAATTTTGATTAAAGGGCTTGCGCATGCTGGAAGATTAACCATCACAGAAACATAAAAAACTGATTCGGGTAATTACCAGTACTGTTAATTTAGGACAACTGTGGCGTAAATCTCACTTTTAATGGTGGGCCACTGAATTTTGTTATTGGTTGAGCACAGTGTATTATACATGATCATTTACATATTCCTTGGTGCCATTTAACCAGGTTGACCAAGCGCCCATGTGCTGCAAGCTCTGTCCCGGAGCCTTTGCAGTACATTTTTTAACATTTAGTAATCTCTCTGCATTTAACCTCAGTGAAGTAGTGGGCAGCCGCCAATTCAGGGATTAGTATGTAGAGACGGTACCTTGCTCAGGAACCCCTCAGGGTGGATTTGAACCCTCAATCTCCCAATCATGGGGCGAGCGCTCTACCTACTGAGCTATCTCTGCCCGTTTTGTCACTGTTCTGTCAAATAAAGTTAAAACCTTATTAAGTTAAGACGGTGCATATTGCCTATTTCTAGGATCATGACTCTAACCAAAGAGTTCAGTGTTCAGTGTTCAGTCGCTAGTTGCTAACCACTGCACCAGTGCTGCTGGGTGCCTCACAGGTAGTGTATTGTTGTTTTTAAAGAAAACAAATTCATCTTCAAAGGCTGGAAAATTCAATATTGAAAATAATAAAACCCAAGTAATGCTCCAGAATCATAGTTCTCTGTTGTTTCATCAAAGTGAACGATCCCTTTCACATTTAACAGTCGTTTCATCCAGCAGATTGGATTACAGTGATAAAAGTATGCTCTAGAAATCCTTTAACATCATTGAACATATATTGGTCAAAAATCTGCAATCTTCAATTACTATTAAGAATAAGGACATATTTTTATTTACTTTCTATCTACCCACTTCACCTCCCTCTGCATCATGTATTTCTGCTTCAGCAAACAATTTCCTACATCTCTCTGAATGACTTCTGACATCCTGCAGAGAAACAGCGTGTCCTTGTTGCCGTCTTTGGCTGTGGATTGTACAAGACCAAACTAAAGTCAGTTAGAATAAAATGACTTTTTTTTTCTTTGATCAAACACCGAAATATGTGACTGTAAACTTTTTCATCTTTGGAAGTCATCACAGGTATTAATATTATTACAGAAGCTCATTATCAAATGGTGGTTTTGAGAAAATCCTTAATAGTACACAATCATTTTTTTTTTTGACTATTTTGCCATTTTATATCATTAATGTCTAAATGAAATGTCATTAACGACTCTGTTATTCTTTAAAACTGCAGTTTGAAGAAGTCTGCCCTGAAGAAAATGGATGCGAACAAGGGAATTATATAGCTTCATTTGCCAGGACATGCAAAATTTACCACAGAAATATTCACAGCATGTGCCATCTATTTTAAGTTCTGTTCAGTGTCACAGTCCTATTAACCACTCATCATTACAATTGAGGAAATTTGAAAGGCTGGGTTTTATGAAGCTTTCCTTAATTAGGGGAGGTCTAGCCAGGACAAATGTACACTCTGCAGGCAGTGAGAAAATTATTAATCCACCATGCATTATTGATGGTCTTTGAAAGGAAAATCAGCTGAGTCATTCAGCTCTGATTAGCCATTATTACCTTTACCCACGACTCAGCCAATGTGACTGGATAACAAAGAGCGGATACACAGTGACATTAAAATGGGGAATTCAGACTCTCCTCCAGTCATTTGGGATGCTATAAAATATATCAGACGACATCAGCCTGTCGGCCGAATATGGTGACATTTAACAGTGGCAGTGACTGATATTTATCTGTGGCTCCGCATCAATTTGATTTTAAATGTTGGAATGTGGCGTTATGAAGAATTAAAAGACTATAAAACAGTGAAAAGCAATATTTTTGTAATGACAATTTCGGATTTTCCAGGCACAAAAGGGGAAATAACATCAATCCATTTGTTTTCTTTCACTTATCCAATGCAGGGTCACAGTGGGGCTGTAGCTTGTCCCAGCTGCGACTGGGCGACAGGCGAGGTACACCCTCGACAGGTCACCAGTCTATCGCAGGGAAAATGACAACAAAAGCAAAACTAAGGGTAATATGGCCATTAGTTAGCCAGATTGTTATTTTAAACATAGGTATCAGCTCAGAATTCCAGAACTGGTTCAACCCCATTGTAGATAAAGCTGTTTGGCCAGAAACAAAAGTAAAAAATGACTGCACCATGGTGCTTGCGGGGGGAGTATTGTCCCAGCTCGCTTCGCTGACCCACATTGGGTGGTAAAGTTTCAGAGAAAAAAGAAAAAAATCCACCACACAACCTTTCTTTTTTTTTTGTTTGCAGCAGGTTATTTCTCACAAAGATGATTCTTCATACAGGCGCCAAAGCCCTGCTGAAATGTGCGTTAAGTTAATATATCACGCCTTCAATCCATCTCCGTTGTAATGGATTTTATGAAGTGAAGAAAACCTGCTCAGCACCTACAGCTTCTCGGAGCCCGAGGAAGCGGGCTTCGGCATCACTTACTATCCTTGCGTTATTTATTCCGCATCCTGGTTTTTAATTAGTGTAATTTCCTAGATGAAAGAAGTGATTAAAGTTCCACAGGGCTTGAGAGGAAGAGGAACCACTAAAGTCAAATTTTGATGAAGTAGTGTTGTTCCTACATCTAGCAACCAGCACTACTCCACCGCCACCACCACCACCAGCAAGCTAAAAGTTTCAGTACATTTCCTCTAGCCCTGAATTGGTTGGTAATTGGTCCGGAACTGAGCCATTCTCCTCTTTCCTCTCTTCCAGGGTTTGATGAATACTTTACTGCACTCACCCTCGAGAACAATCGCAGGAATGTGTGGTTTGCCGAGTTTTGGGAGGAAAACTTCAACTGCAAGCTGCTGAGCGCCTCAAAGAAAGAGGATACCAGCCGAAAATGCACAGGTACACGCGCCAATAATGAGTATCTCTGCAGTACACTGAAAAGGTGATGCGTAATTTCACTCTCCCATGTCAGCATCCGGTTGATTCGAACTTGACCTTTTGCTTGCACTTGAAGCTGCAGGTAAACGATTAGGGTTTAGGATTTTTTTTTTTGTCTGCTGTGCAGCCAGAAAGTCTAACACCAGGTGTTTCTACCCAGCGGGTGCAGGACAGGCAGAGTTTATTATTAGAATAATAATGCACCTCGTGCCTTTCTACAGTTGCAGACTGTCTGCTTTTGTGGCTAATGTCCTGTAACTCTTTAATCCCATATTCCCTCAATTCCCCCCTTAACACAGTCACCTTGGCAGCTCAGCAAGTAACTGAGCCGGAGTGTAATTTATTTAGCTTGGAAAGTGACAGAAAACTATGTCTTCTGCTTTAGTACTAGTAGTATTAATGATAGGCTTGTTTCTTACAGTGATGCATGCTCATTTTACCTAAACTTGCCTGCCAACGGTGTGACAGGCATTGCACTGCATCTATTATCCATGTGGATGATGCCTGTGATGTGGGATGCTCTATTAATCTTGCTTGCATACGTGATGATGGTAATAGCAGCGTGACACAAATTACTGTTTCCTGAAGGATTTTGTTTCCTTTATAATCGCCTGTTTGGTGTCTTTTATCATGTGTCAGAGACGATACTCTTCCACTTAGTGAGCCCCACAAAAGCTCTGTAAAATGACTGTAAAAGCCTTTTATGTTTTCTTCAGTTCCCCAGAAAATGGCTGTACAAATGTCTATATATTAGCTCTTTTCAAACTTCAAGCTGAGTTGATATTTATGAATATTAAATACTAACAACAGGTTGTTTTTTTTTCCCCCTGCAACGACTGTCCATTGAGCAGCTTGTACCGAGCTCAGAAAATCAAAAAGGTCATGTGTGGGCAGAAATGTATGTTCTTAGAAATGGGCTAGAATGTCAGCGCAGATCGCTTTTGAGCTTCGCTATTTTATTGAAATATTCTGTATTCTTTATATACTTATACTGTATTGCCAATTATCATCACTGAAGTCTCCTGTGAGCAGCTATAACTGAGGAGGAAATCATCTTTTAGTTTCCTTTTTGATGGTGAGGGTTTTTTATTTATTTATTTTGTTAAGTAGGATTGTGAATATTTCAATTATGATGATAATGATGATGATGATTATTATCATTAAAAGGAGATGTAGAATTTTTGTTGTTATAATTTCCATAATTTCACCCTTTGAAATGCAATTCCGTTTGCAACAACAACAAAAATCCTGCCGCGTTTGGTATGTTACATATTCAGTCGGTGTATCAGCAGCAGGACAAGGCAGAACCTTTACAGCAGCCTGCAGAGAAAGGGCAGTGCACCGGGAGGGGGATATCAAAGGGCGGAGAAGAGTCTAAAGTTCATGATCTTCATCACCTTTCCGATGGGAGAAATGAGGTCAATTATTAGGCACTTATTACTTTGTAATGCACTGCAGTAATTAAATCTGAGTCTGCTGTATTTGTCATAAACACTTTCTCATGACCCAGCTTCATGTATTCCGCTTGGGAATTAAATGTGTTTTCTTATTTCCTGAGCCACATTGTCGCTTTAGGTGCAATTCCTTCAGAATCAAAACTGAAGTAAGAACAACAAATGGCAAATTGAGGAATGAATAAAAGAACTGGAGATGACAGGGAGAGCTGCAGGAATGTAACGTCTAATGGTTCATAATGCATTTGGCTCTTAGTCCTCGTCTTCCTCCTCTTCCCTCAGGCCAGGAGCGCATCGGGAACGACTCCAAGTATGAGCAGGAAGGCAAAGTGCAGTTTGTGATTGACGCAGTGTACACCATGGCCCACGCTCTCCACAAGATGCACCGGGACTTATGTCCTGATCATCCTGGCGTTTGTCCGCGATTGGAGGCAGCGGAGGGAAAAACTTTGCTGAGCTACATACGCAACACCAGCTTCAACGGTGAGTGACACACTGTAAAAGTTTGGATGTTTACAGGCTGCGCGGGTAAGAAAAACAAACTCAATTATGGTATGGCTTAAGCGCTTAGAATTTTGGACTGCATTTAAAGCTTGTACGCCTGAGAGTAAACCATGTCAAAATTAAATTATCAGCTACTTATCAACATTGCAGCTGTTGTCTTACTTAACAACATAAGCGGTTTCTGTCCAGCATCTTTCAAGCTCTGTTCTTGAGCGAGTGGATAATAGAATCAGCAGAAAGAGAAGCTGTGCAAACGTTTATTCATTAATGGATTAATCATCTTTGAGCATATTGTGGTTTTAAAAAGCCAGGTCCCTGTCAGTGTGTGTCTTTTTTTTGTTATGGTTTTGTGGATTACTGCTAGGCCATGAGGAGTGACTATATAAAGTCTTTGGTAGTTACACAGATAGCAAAGAAAAGAAGGGTCTGTATTGTTCACTTTACAGGTGCTGTTAGGTTTTGGACTAAGACAAAGAAGCTTCCTCCTTTTTTCCACTCTATATTCCAACCAAACTGTCCAGCTACATACTCACTTTAAAAGTGTGACACCTGAATTTTAGGCAGGATTGGGAGAATCAAGTCTGATTAGTTTTGGTTTAACGAGGGGACCCTCCAGGAGAAGGCAGGAGATGAAACACATGGACTACTGCATATTTATCAGTACTGTTCGCACAAGAGTACAATTAGGTAGTTCACTGACTTTATCCAAGGAAACTCAAGACCATTTATCTGACTTAGTTGGACATTTGCATTTCCAGCATACAGCCAGCATTAAGAAAGCAGTGCATGTGTAAAAGTGGTTCTACAGACAAAAAAATAATGTCAGACTTTTATTAGAACTTGTAGCAATAAGAAGACTAATCATATTTAAATTATGAGTGTCAGACTATTCCTTTTATTGACACTTAATTCCTGAGTATTTTAGTTGCTTTGTGTGCACATCATGTGAGTTAGAGAAAAAAACAAACTAACTTAATGGCCATAAAAGCCGTTTCAGGCTACCTCCTTTGTTTTTATGTGTCAGATATGTAACATTGTGCATCGATATGATACCTGATGGGCCTACCTGTGCTTGAATAACTACATTACTCATCCCTGTGCAGAAATCAGAGGATCCTTAACAATTAATGCTGAATGGCTTTTAATGACAGCTGTTCTAAAATGCAGAGAGCGCCGAAGAAGAGTGCGGACTGGGAGACGAGTTTAAAACAGAGAAACCTTTGTCATTACAAATCTGCTGGCATGTATGTCAGCCTGTGATCATTAAAGGCTCTTTTGAAGTACACAGTGTCTTCACAAAATGTTCTAGACAAGATTCAGCTAGCTTTTAGATCCTAGTGATTCAAGCACAGCTATAATCTTCTCTCAAAACTTTAGAAGTGGACCTGTATCAAAATGTCACTTTCCTTAAGTAGTATGACAAAAGCCTGCAGTGTAGTTTCTGTGGGAATAGGCAGCAACTGTGTACCTCTGTGTACTTTACTCAAAAGACATTTCGTACTAAGGATTTACTTAAGATTGAAGTATTTCCTTTCCTTTTCTTTTTTTTAGAGAGGGCATATCCCCTCCTGTGGATTCTCAGTTCAAATCCACAGGCTATCTAGCATCTTAGTGGGTTCTCTCAGGGTACTCAGGCTTCCTCCCACAGCCCAGAGGCATGGTAGCTTATTTAGTGAATCTAAATTGGCCGGGTGTGAATATGAGCTAAATGGTTGTTTGTTTCAGGGTGTACCCCACCCTTCACCTCATGACAGGTACCTGTACCCCCCACAACCCTAAATTGTTAAGCATAGAAAAATATGGATGGATGGATGGATGGATGGATGGATGGATGGATGGATGGAGACCCAATCTTTGAAACATACAGTACATCTTATGACTGAAAATTAACAGCAACATTAGATTCATTTATTTAAAAGCATGACTCAAACAGTAATATGCACATATTATTTGACTGCAAAATAAAAGTAAATAAAACTTTCATGAGTCTTTTCTTTTTTGAATGAATGAATGAATGCATTCATTACTCTAAAACAGAGATCAAGCCTCTGTTTTCCTTGAACCTGCAGCGCATATTTAGTGCCGTTATTAATTCACATGTAGCTCCAGGAATTTGAACAATTAAATTTCTAGCGTGGTAATCAGACTAAATTTCCATTTCATTTCATTATTCGCTCAGAGATCCTGTTGTTCGTGTTAGTTGGTATCTATTCAAATAAGGTTGTTTGTTCAGTCACATCCCATCCCCCAATGTCATTTTCAGTCAAAACAGAAGACGTGTGTTAGGGAAGAGTTAGCAGTTTACACAAGAATCACATAATTATGCAGTGTTTTGTTATTTAAGTAGATTACACCGAGCAATAGAGTTCTTTCTTTTTGTGGCGGTTGTCTTCTGTTTTTATTTGGATTTTTATGTCTCTTGCAGCGAAATATTCCCATTTTTAATCTTTTCCACAGAACTTTAATTTGCTTTGCTTTTATTTGCTTTTTTATTTAATGCATTTCAGTGCAATTCAGGTTTATTCATGTAGCCCCAAATCATATCAGCTGTCACCTCAAGGTGCTTGATCATGTGAGTTAAAGACTCTATAGTGAAGAAAACCCAATCAATTAAATATAAGAAAGCACTTATAGGTAAATTGGGGATATCAGGAAGGAACAGCCATCTGCTGTGACCGGTTGAGGGTGGAGGGAAAGACAAGAGGAATGAAAAAGAGAGGATAGGGAGAGAGGACAGAACACTAACTAAGGTAGAGCAAAGACAAACATTTAATGACACACTGCAATCATCCAGGCAACAACAGACCAAACTAAATTGCTTTAAAAATTTGTTATTGCACATACGCATTTGTCAAAACTTTTAATGAATGAGTGCCAATTTCAGGAGGCAGCATTTGACTGAGGGCTGCACAGGAAAAAGGGAATCATCAAACAGTTTTTGTTAGCGTTTGAAATGCGGCTATTCGGAGAATGGGGTTTTATGTCGATAATTTTCTGCTGCTTTATACTTTTAACCATCAGTGAAATGGCTGTTGCAGTTTTCAATACCGGTTGTTTTTGTCAGTTTTAGGACGAATGAGTGTGCTATGGCTGCTGTATCAGAAGAGATTAGTCCTGTCCTGCATTGCTGTGAAAAAGTATGGCATTAACTGTGGATGAATAAAATGTACAGCTCTGAATTCTTTCCTTGTAGCAAGTATGGTCACTATAAGGACCATCACTGACCTGTAGGTTTTTTTGCGTAAGAACCTCTGCTTAAATTACTTTTGCAAAATGATGAAATGCAAAAATTCAACTCTAAGATATCACCAAGCTCACTGATGTCACTGAAAACATACAATTTTACAAACTAAAGTGCACTTTTAATATTTTTTAGAAAATTATCAACCTATTATATATATTTAAGGGACTAAAAGACTAGTATTAGTTGCAGATGGATGCATGTTTGGTGCTATAGTGAGTATTTACAGCAGCAGGCTGCTGTATATAAGCTCAAGGCTCATCATAATGAAGCAACATATTCAGCGCAATAAAAATAGACTTTGGTAAACACTGAGGAACTGAAAAAAATGCAAGGCTCAGGCTGCAGAAGTTGATTTCAGTATTAAAGCTGTAATTTCAGATAATACTTTTTAGTAAATCAGTGCTTTTCTTTCTTGAAATTTCTTGACAGTAAAAATTAAATAATATCAGTAGAAATATCAAGTGTACATTATATTATGCACTAAAATTATCCAGATGCATTAAAAGTATGTATATGTGAGACTTGGGTGACACTAAGCTTTGCAGTGATGAAATTTAACAAGGTTAATTACGGCATATAAATACTTCTATACTAAAAAGTGTGAAAGCAAACTTGTGTCATTGAGCTAAAGGCTAAAGAGCCGCCTGCCTTTCTTTAACACTGTCGCTATGGCAGCAGTGCAGAGTTCCAGCAGGCAGGAAGCCCTCTGAGTTTAAGGTGGAACTAAAGCAGCAGACTATATGCAAACGACAGAGCAATATAAATATTTCAAGAGGCCTTAACCAAGTGCAGATTCATGCACTGGATTGACAATCTGTTGCCCAACCTCAATAACCATCTGGATTCACGCTACTAACTTTTCTGTGTCTTTTGGTCTTAGAAAACATTAATTTCATTTCGGTAATGACAAATAAAGACGTTCATGTGAACCAAAAATACGATTTTCCATTTTCAGTCTCCACAACCTCTTCCTGCCTTGCTGTTGTATCTCACACCTTTTTATAACTGGTTGTTCTGTTGGTGCTCTGTCAGGCATATCTCGCTGCCCCTTATTGCATTTAGACTGGAACCATGCACATTATCCTGTGTGTGTGTGTGCCGCTCCTAACGCGTGTTTGAGAGCCAAGGAGTGTAAACCTCCTTTGTTGATCTCCCCACCGTGCTGGAGTCACAGAGCTGAAGAGTGAGAGGCAGAAGGAAAAAAAAAAAGGAGAGAATAATGATGCGAGAGAAACACAGCAGTGGATCCCTAGTCCACCCACACTGCTCTGCTCTGCACCGCACAGCAGCAGTACACTTTTGTCATGTCTTAGTTCAGAGCCACATGCAAATGCATAAATCTTTCATCATAGACAGCATTCTCGCTTAGGATTCTACACAAAGCATTTTGTTCCCTTGAAAATATCAGGCAATAGAATATAAAAATGAATTTCTAATGTCCTTTTATCTGCGCACACAGAAACGCCACTTAATTATTTGCTCTGAAGCTGAAACTGAGCGCCAAGTGCCCAATCATTCATGTGACTTTACTGAATGACTGTGTGTTTGCGCACGCTATATATTTTTGCTTGGGCGTGCAGTAAGAATGTTAACCCTGTGACAGCTTTTGCTCACTGGAGTCAATACCTTGTCAACATCTTTATACACTGTGTCAACAAGTCTACTCTCTGTTTGGTGGAAGCCGAAGTGACAGGACGGTGACTGCCGCCCACCCGGTTTGGGTTTGGTTTTCATATCGACAGAGTTTTCAGTACGCCTTTGACAAGTACACTTGAATTAATTCTGAACACCCGTCCCACTTCATTTTCTGTGCTGACACGCAGATGCCTATGAATTAGTGTTCTACTTTTAAATTGAAACATCAGTGGGTCAAATGGCTCCACTGCTGCTATTTCTGTAGCGTTAATGTGGAATATATGGTGCTGTCACTTTGCATAACCGCAAAATAGGAGAGAGTTGTGTCTCTGCGTCGACAACCGGAAGGGCCACAAACTTTTATTCATAATACACAACAGTGTCACAAAGTCAAAAAGAAAATTTGGGTGCTCGTTCGCAGCATTTTATTTAAAAAGCTGGTTATTTTGTTCTCTGAAATTGGATTTTCTCTCACCTCGTCTGCCTTTCTTGTTTAACAAGAGACTTTTAGCCTGAAACTTTTGTAGAGTGTTCAATGACAAATGTCCTTGGAAAAAAAAAAAAAAATACTGGAGGGAGATGAAATTCCCTTCTGGCTGAAAACTAAGGAGAAGGTGCAGTGGCCTTCCATCCAAAAGCCACAAGCTCTGTTCTACTTACAAAAAACAACATGTTCCCAAAGTGTTGTGGACATATGCTCATGGTCCATTCTCTTCACTTATTATAGCCAGAGCTATTAAAGTACTTAATTCCCATGCCAAGTGTCATCAGACTCCCCCTGTCCCATTTCAAAAATGGTATCGCCATCCGTGCATGTGAACCACTGTATGCTTTGCCAAGGTGAACAGACTTGTGAAATGCAGCAGTTTTTTCATTCCCTCCCTGCATTGTGAGGTGGTAGAAATGACCTCATCAACAATGCAGACCTCATGTATAAAATAAAGTACAACCTTTATTCTGCTAATGTCATTCAACACTCCCTGCTGTAAAGGACAACTCACGTTGACTGGCATTTGCATTAAAATGTGCACACATTAACACGTGTACCAGTGTTAAAATAACTGACAGGCTCGAGAGCCTGCAGAAGTTCAAATAAGAAAAACCTTAGATATTTAAATGTTTCAGATGTCCACAGTCGTCTGGAAGCTAATTAGTGAAATCTTCAGGGCCCTGCTTAAGCCTGGATGCTGCACACTGAGAGCAGATGGGGACTGGAAGATGCTTTGGCTGACCTGTTTGTCCTCCTTACATCCCCAGTTGTTGACCAGAGTGTGACTGAAATGCAGCACTACTTTTAATCTGTGGAGGTGTGCACTGTTTTTAAGGAGCAGCAGCCAGTTCTTGATATTAGTCCACATGACTAAGCATGTTTTAAATGTGAGAATATATTCTGCCAGTGGGCATTGTGCAGGCGTGATGATGAATAAGAAGCAGGTAAGAAAGTGTTAGAGTGGTCAGTAGGGAGCTTAGAAGCTTTCTAGCCTTTTTTGTCTGTTATTATCACAATGGTTCAAGATATAGGTCTTTGTTTTTTGGAGGTTTTATTTGGAGAAAGGCGCACACACTCCTTTGCTTTGTCCTTGTAGGCCACCAAGGAGTCGGGAGCAACGAGGTAAAGGGTTTTTTGTTTTTTGTTTTTCACACCAACGTCTAACACTTTTTTTTTTTTTTTGCATCTTCTCTCTTGCTCTGCTCTGCACAGGCAGCGCCGGCACCTCTGTTGTGTTTAACAAGAATGGCGATGCTCCAGGACGCTATGACCTGTTCCAGTTCCAGATGACCAACTCCTCTACCCCAGAGTATAAAGTGGTAGGGCAGTGGGTGGAGAACCTCCAGCTCAGGGTATGATGATTTACTGCCGCTGATGAAACAGACAACAGGCATGCCTTTGTAAATGTTAGCATGCGTGATGATACAGGATATTTAGGTGCCGATTCCACGAGGACTTTGTGTTTTCCAAAACTGAAATCTCTCAAGGTGCGCATTTTTTTGCATCTCAATTATGGAAACAAATCAGGTGCAGACATTTTTACTTTTACTCTGATTGATGCATTTCAGGTGCAGAAAATGAGCGTGTGCAATTTAACATGCAAAATAAAGTGTTTGCTTTACCTAGCAGACAATATTTCATCATTTTCAGGTGTTATATTTTCCTCCAGCAACAAATAGAGAAACGCACATACACATTTCAATTGATTTGTTGCTCTCTAATGTAAGCCAAATGTTAAACTAATCCACAGTCCTTCATAAAGTTACTTTAGACTTTATTTAATAAAAAAATGTTTATAACCATAATTGAAACTTGGTTCCGTTAAAAGTTATCAAATATCCTGAAAGCTGCTTTTTTAATAGGAAAGAAAAAATATGCGGGGAAACCAGATATTTTAAATCTAGTGCATGAAAAGGGATAAAAGGATTTTAGTTGGTCACATTTAGTATGTTATTAAAAAGATCTGATATGTTTCCACCAGTGAAAGAATGTTTGGGCAAGACTAATACATCAGAAGCAACACGATTTGGGAGTTCAATACTAAAAAAAAGAAGGAAGGAAGTAAAAAGAAAACCAGCTAGCTGAGCTCTCTCTGATGTTGCATATTATTATTCTTTCACTGCATCTTCTGGAGGACTGAGGGTGTACAGCAGAAGCTAACTTATGTCAGTCCGTATACTCTGTGTTGTGGCAGCAGAGCGCTACCAAAGATGTCCCTGGAAGGTGACACCTGAAATACACACCTTCCGTGTTCCTACTGCAGCTCGTTAGCTTTCCTGCAGTACATGATGAAAGTCTATGATCACATTTTATCAGACGAAATGAAAGTACAAGTTAAACCGTATGACGGCTCCGGGTGCGTTACAGGGAAAAGGAAGGATATTAATCTAAAAATATGTGGTTGTGTGAGTTATTTGACAGTTTTGGCACATCCAAATGAAAGCTGAACCCATGGAATAGCAACATGGATTTTGCATTTGGAACTTAAATTCACCTACTGTCTAATATAGGTTTTAGGTGCAAAGCTGGAGGGTGCAGCTGCTTTTTTAAGTGCAGGGAGTTGGTTTCATGCCACTGTAATAGATCTCACTGTCACAACACGAGAAATGGGCTCAGGTGATTCATGTGGGCAATAAAGAAACTGATGAGTTCTTATTTTTTCAAGGCAAACATGGCTCGACATTTACCATATGATAGGATGAAACCTGAGCTGAAATTTCTTTGTAACTCAGATTAGAAAAAAAAAAAGCATGACATTTACATACCGATGAGTCGACATTTGCATAATGGTTCTCAGGATGACAAGAATTAAACTAAACCAAATGCATTTGATAGAACAGGTGGAACAACGTCTGCTGCTGGAGATTTCTGCTTCGTTCTGTTTTAGTGTGATTACAAACCAAATGCTGTTACAATACAATTATATCCCAATGCGAAAAAAAAAAGAAAAAGAAGGTGTTACCGCGTTCTGTAAGCACCGTCTAATTTAAAGGTTTCCCTGGAATGAGCACCCTGATACACTCTGCGATGATCAATAAAGAAATTCAATGCGGTGCTGTTCCAGCTCGGAGAAACTCAAATTAACTGTAAAATTAACAAATAAAACAAAACCCAAATAGCAGCCTCCATAGCAAGTCCAAGGTGTCAAAAATCTTGTTTCTGGTCTCCATGGCAACAGAGCTGTTGGTCTCATTACTGTTTCCACACTGTGTGTAATCGGGAGGTTTTCCAGAGAGCACCATTCATTGTCCAAATAACAAGTGGCACCTTCATGCCCTCAGATAAATGGCAGATGATAATCTACCCAGACAGCACAGAAACAACACATTCGTCATACAGGTGCACACATCACAAACACACTGCAGCTGTGTGAGAGTGCGCATTTGTGTGCGAGTGGGGTGCATTTCTGCATGTGCAATTAATGGCAGTTGCCACATGTGGAGGAGGTGATGCTATCACCTGAGGTGATGCCAGACTCATGTCATATCTGATGGTATTTGCACCTGGTGCAATTTAAAAAAAAAAAAAAAAATCCATGTTAATCTTAAAGAGTCTGACTGTAAAGCCATAAGTGTTTGAAGTTTGTAACAAGTGTTTTTGTTTTGTTTGTATTGTAAAGCCCATTTGAGTCTACAGAAAAGTGTATTTTCAAAAATGTCAGAATATTTTGTTAGAAATGTTTTGAGCTGCAGGAAGCAAAGAACAAAAAAGATTTCACTAAGTGTATCATTATATCTTGTTTCTCAAAACCTAAAAAAAAAAGAAGAAATGATACATTTGATAAATTGATGTTTACAGATGATGAAGGATTTCTTGTGTTTTGATTGAGTCTGGTACTCACATAAGTATTAGATGTGATGTATCCGGTCTCAGTTAAGATAATAGGCTGCAGGCTCGATCTTCATATTAAATGAGAAGGTGAGCCAAAAACAAATAAGTAGATAAGATTAAAAAGAAAGCAGATCACATTTTCCTAAATGTTACTGATCTTTGACGGTGCCTTGTAGAGTTTTTCTGTAAAAACAAACATTCAGTCTGACTGACTAAAACGCACCGTGTGTATCACTGAAGTCTAATAAATGGCACATCAGTGATAATCACCTTCATTGTAATGCAGATATTATTATGTTATTAAGTCAAGCATCAAACACATTCTTGTTGATCAAATGGTAAAAAGACAAAAAACAACAACACAAAAGGGAAAATATGTTCTACATGAAAGTGTACTGAGAATTAATTTGACAGGGAGGTGTTGTGTAATTATAGGAAATAATAACTGCGGCATTCAACTATGACTGTCTCGATAGTGTTTGCAAGTTGAGCATCTAACCAAACATAGTACTAACTCTTCTACGGTGAAGAAAAACATTTTAACACCTATACACGCCAAACAATGCCACAACACCAGCAAAGTCAATGCCTAAAAAAAAAGTAAATCTAGTAAATCTTCCATTGTTAGCTCGCTCTGCTCTGGCATCAGTGCTCACGATCTTTCTCGGTAAAAGCTGTTTGGTGGCCAAGCTGACAGCCATTGAGTGTGAGATGTGTGCAGTTCTCCACACTCAAATTTTGACAGTTATGAGTACATGAGCCAGGAAAATGTGATGCACTGCATTTAGCCTCACTTCTCAGTACGAATGCACTTAAGCAGTCAAAATTGTGACTCTGGAAGTAATCGCATGATTTCAGGCACAGTTATGGCCAACTCCGAAAGGCCTGTAATGAGCCAGGAGAAAAAAAGTCTGTAATGTATGTGCATCACCCTTAAATAACCGATTGTCTTCTTTGCCATCATCCGCACTGGATAAGCGAAACAGTGGGAACATGTCAGCTAAACTACACATGCATATTGGTGTGCGTCTTTATGAGTACACTTGAGACTAACAAAATGAGGACACGCAACAACACGGAAGTCAGAAACTCAACGGGGAGTCTTTAAGTCATGAATACACTTAACATCAAAGCACACTACAAACATAATCACTAAATTCAATCCCTCTTCATTTTCAAGTACAGCCTTACAACATGTGATTGTTACTTCGCTCTATACACCTTGACTCAAAGCATGCTTTAGATCGAAGCAGTTAAAGAATTCAATTAAAAAGCTTAAAACTTGCACCATGAAATACGAATGCCTTTTGTTTTTGTTGGACTCGGTTTAGTTATGTGATACTGCTGATGACTGATATTGCCACAAACCGTGTTGGTGTATCTTTTATCTTCTGCTTCTTTTAAAGTCATGGATCAGTACACTTTCATAATAAATAAAAAGATCAGCTCAGAGTACTTTGAAAGTTTTTTTTTGTTTTTTTTACTCCCTAGCAAAATATGTAAGAGTCTTAAAAATTCTATTTCTTCTTGGATTTTTTTTTCTTTTTTTGGAGGGGGGGGGGGTGGCTGGCTTGTACATCGAAACTATAGTTTGAGCTTGAATCATGAAGCACCTCTGGGCCTCTTTGGTTTAGACCTTCAGACAGTGTGTCTGTGTACTGCACTTTTCAATCATAACTAGAAATGGCTGTGCAAAGTCTAACCGAAGCATTTTGCAATCCCAAATCCCATTCTCCTTCCTTCTCATCACATATTTCATACCTCACTGGCTCCTGTATTAAAACATAATGTCTTTTGCATTTCACATCACTTTATTTTTATTTCACTGAACAAAGGTAGGCTCTGTTGCCATGGTGATTTCAATTACTTTCAAGTATTAGAAAAGGCAATCCCTCTAAGAAATTGGCAGGAAAGATGTTGTGCTGTATTAGGTTAATCATTTTTTTTCTACCCTCCCCCCCCCACGCACACACACACACCTCCACCGTTTAGACTACATTGAAGTTTGTTTTTGTGATGCAACTTCATAAGCTTGAGAATATAATAACAAGTGAGAAGTTAATATGCTGTGATAAGACAGTTTATTAACTGCCTCAATACAACAAGGGGGCTTTTAGTTCAGGGGATTACTTGAACAAAAGCTTTCAAACTCTTTGGCCATGTTTATGAGTATTCACCCTTGTAACAGTGTATATTTATGGCAGAAAATAAGGAACATCATAATTTAATGTTATGTTGCCTCAAAATACAGCTGCTTAAAAATACTCAAATGGTATCACTTGCTTATCTCACTGTTGCTAACCCCTTATCCTGTGGTGTGTCACATCTTTCCCAGCTGGAGGAGCTTCAGTGGCCAGATGGGGAGCAGGAGGTGCCTATCTCTGTGTGCAGTCTGCCCTGCAAAACTGGAGAGAGGAAGAAGAAAGTAAAGGGCATGCCGTGCTGCTGGCACTGTGAGCTCTGCGATGGCTACCAGTACCAGTACGATGAAACTTCCTGCAGACTGTGTGCCTACGACATGAGGCCAGACTCCAACAGAACGAGCTGCCAACCTATCCCCATTGTCAAGCTGGAGTGGCATTCCCCTTGGGCAATTATCCCCGTCTTCCTGGCCATGCTTGGCATCATCGCCACCATCTTTGTAATGGCAACTTTCATCCGCTACAACGACACGCCTATCGTGCGGGCATCAGGCAGAGAACTGAGCTACGTCTTGCTAACTGGCATCTTCCTGTGTTACATCATCACGTTCCTCATGATTGCCAAGCCTGACGTAGCCGTGTGTGCCTTCAGGAGGATCTTTCTGGGCCTGGGCATGTGCATCAGCTACGCCGCACTGCTTACTAAGACCAACCGTATTTATCGGATCTTCGAGCAGGGAAAGCAGACAGTCACAGCCCCTCGCTTCATCAGCCCCACCTCCCAGATTGCTATCACTTCCAGTCTAATCTGCGTGCAGCTGCTGGGGGTGCTGGTGTGGTTTGCTGTTGATCCTCCAAACACTATCATCGACTACGATGAACAGAAAACCATAAACCCCAGGCTGGCCCGTGGCGTGCTCAAGTGTGACATCACAGACCTACAGATAATCTGCTCATTGGGTTACAGCATCCTGCTGATGGTGACCTGCACTATCTACGCTATCAAGACGAGGGATGTACCAGAAGACTTCAATGAAGCCAAACCCATTGGTTTTACTATGTACACAACTTGCATAGTCTGGCTGGCCTTCATCCCGATTTTCTTTGGCACAGCACAGTCAGCGGAGAAGGTGAGTCATTTCTCTCTCTCTCGCTGTCACCACACTTCTCTTTTGTCTGTCTCTCTCTCCTTCCTCACAAATTTCACTTTCATTTCTTTGCCCCCACTATCCCCAGTAGTGGGGTTAGGTTAATTGGTGAATCTAAATTGCCCATAGATGTGAAGGCGAGTGCACATGGTTATCTGTCTCTCTGCGTTTGCCCTGGCGACCTGTCCAGGATGTACCTCGCCTGTCGCCGTATGATAGCTGGGATAGACTCCAGCCCCCCCGCGCCCCTGATAATGATAAGCAGAAGATGATGAATGGATTGTTGGATTTCTTCTGCCCCGTTTTTATCTTGTTCAAACATATTCACGCATGTGCGTATTTGTGCAAACACAAACGCACACATACATTTAGTGACTACGTGATTTATGGATTTTTTTACTCATATTTACATAGCTCAGACATGCAGGGAATAGACATGTAAAGACAAAGGAAGGGCTGATGGTAAGCACCAGAATCCATGAATGCCTGAGAGGGATACAGAAGGAATGCTGGCAGCTCCAGATGCTATTATCTTAGCTCTCACGCCTGGGGCCCAATATATACTATTATGCTTTATTCTGGAGAGGGAGACAAGCAATTTGGGCAGTTGGAAGACGAGAACGATGAGGACCAAGAGGAGAAGGAATGCAGAGAGAAATGAGGGGGTAAATAGAAGTTTGATTCAACACATTCCATCTCTTGACAGCTGCACTCTACTCAACAAAGCAGTTGACATTGTGTGCTACTGGAGTTGATTGAGAATATGACACTCTGACCTTCTCTGCTAGTCATTGCTTATCTGGCCAGCGCTGCACAGAATACAAATGCATTCATCTGCTGGACGCACGTGCTGCTCAGCAGGCCCGTGAGTACGAGACGAAGCCAAGGAGAAGTTTTCCACTGACAGAATATCGATGCTGACAGGAAAGTGTTGCTCCTAACCTTTTGAGAGGCACGCCGTTCAATATCCTTCCTGCTAAGCTACCACATGAGATGGATCAGAAGCTGATTTTCCTCATCTCAATTTGCTGCTGATTTCATAGATGAATTACACCCTCAGCAGCGATTAGGAGTTCATTATGTTACTTGCGGCGACTAGCGAAGCAGTAATGTGTTTATCTTTCCCCCTTATGCAGTTAACTCTTTCTTCGCACTGGATCATTGCCTCACACACACCTCCGGTTCACACTGCAGCAAGTTGGCGTAATGGCCTTTGAGGGTGCATTTCTGCTTACTCCCCAGCCACTGCTAGTGAGAAGTGCCCGAGCATGTCTTGATAAAATCCCTTGCAAAAGCTGCAGTGAAGTCAAGTTGAAGGGATGCTAGCTTTTCTGTCTTTTCAGCCGACTTAAGTTTTCAGCCCGCTTTCCTCACATCTGTTTCTGCTTAAACTGTACTTACTGGCTCAAAGGATGCCTATGTGATTACCTCTCTGTAAGTAATGTCAAAATACAGAAATAGTGTAATTAGGGAATTGGATTAGATTGGTACCATGTGTGTAATTGCTTGTGTTTAGATATGCGTGGAAATATACAATTGGAGGCTAAATGTGTCTCGGTGTGACGCATTTGAGTGCATCCTCACTTTCTAATACTTTACCCCATTGTCTTTTCACGTACAGATGTAGCCACACAGCCAGTCATATATGACTAATCTCTATTTCAAATATCAAATGCTTTCTAATAATACCAGGCTGACAAGACACCAGCTGATAATCCCTTTGACTCTTTGACCTAATGTTGTTTTGCAGCAGGAGTGGAATTTCTTAAAGCCCACACCACTTATTTCCCACACCTGTCATACCCCCTCCCCGTGTTTGCCCAATCAGGCATCGTAGTGAGAGAAGCCACGCAAAAACACTAAAGATCACGGAGCATCTACTGTGCACCTGCATGTGCTCAGCCGGATACTCATCGCTCTCCAGTTAATGACTATGAGAGTCACCTGCATCCAGATCAAATCAGCGTGAAATCTCTCCAGTTTATTATTTCAAAAAAGTGTATTGCAAATAAGGGTTTAAATATGTAAACGATGCATTATCTATTTACATATCTGTTAATCTGCTTATATTACCATTACAACTACATAAACATTGGATAAATCCAAATTATTCTTGTGCCATTTTGTTGACATATTAGAGTCAAAGGGAGGGAAAATTAAGTTTTTGTGCTTTTTATCATGGCATAAATTAGAAAATACTTTAAACAGCCAGACTGATTTTATTTTTTTAGCTACACGCGGATCGTAATTGGGTTGGACTTCCTGAACTGCCATAATTCTTTGTGACGCAAATTCAATATGATGCCGGAAACATTCCCCAGAGAATTTAGTCCATATTGACATGATAGTGTCAGCTGCACATCCATGATGTGTTTTCTGTTCCAACAAAGGTGCTCTATTGGATTGAGATCTGGTAACTGTGGAGGTTATTTCAGCACAGTAAACTTGTTGTCATGTTCAGTAAACTTGTTTGAGATTATTTGAGCTTTGTGACATGTGTCTGATGGGCACACTGTGGTCATAAAAACTTGGAAGGGGTCAGCAAAAATACTCAGGTAGGCTGTGGCTTTTAAACAATGCTCAGTCGGGACTAAGGACCCCAAGGTGTGCCAAGAAAACCTATCCAAACACCACTAGCAGCCTGAGCTGTTGATGGAAGGCAGGAAGGATCCATGCTTTCATGTTAAAGCAACATTTTTCCAATCTTCTCTTGTACAGTTTTGGTGAGCTTGTTAGAATTGTAGCTTCACTTTACCTGTACTTAACTGACAAGAGCAACACTCAGTGTGGTCGTCTGCTGCTGTAGCCCATCTGCTTCAAGGTTTGATATGTTGTGCATTCAGAGATGCGCTTCTGCATACTCTGGTTGTAATGAGTGGTTATTTGAGTTATGGTTCCCTTCCTATTTACTTGAAGCAGTCTGACCATTCTCCTCTGAGCTCTGGTACCAACAAGGCATTTTCTTCCTGAGAACTGTCGCTCACTGGATGTTTTCTCTTTTTCAGACAATTCCCTGTACACCCTAGAGATGGTTGTGTGGGAAAATCACAGTAAATCAGCAGTTTCTGAAATACTCAGACCACCCTGCCTGGGACCAACAACCTTCCCACATTCAAAGTCACTTAAATCGATTTCTTCCCCCATTCTGATGTTTAGTTTGAACTTTAGCAGGTCGTCTTTATTGTGTCTAAATGTCTAAATGCATGAGGTTGTTGTAATGCAATTGCCCGATTAGATGTTTGCATCATCAAGAGGCTGAACACGTCTAACTAATAAGGTGGCTGGTGATTGTATATGTTGTGAAAGCTATACATTTTTATTTGAAACTGTTACATAGGTGTAAACAGTTCAGGTAATCGATATGATAGGACTGATTCTTATATGGCCCTTTCTACTCTACTGGAACACCCAAAGCACTTTATACAACATGCCTCATTCACCCAAGCAGTATTTTATATGCTTAAGTGCTTTCTATCTACCATTCAAATGCATTCATACTCCAATGGATGCATCGGTGAGCAACTTGGGGTTATGATCTTGCCCAAGGATATTTGGCATGCAGACTGGAGCAGCTAAGGATCGAACCACCAACCTTCAAATAAGCAGATGACCTGCTTTACTTCCTGAGCTACAGCCACAAAAAACACACACACTTTTTTTACTTTTTGCCTGAAGTGCCTCACCGTAAGTGTTTGCTCTGAGCGAAGGACTGATAAATAGATTTAATGTATTCTGCCAATAAACACGAGGGCTGGTGTTTAAACATAGAACATTTCTTGCAGTTCAGAAGAGTAGGACGATGATATAATGAAACATTTATCCCCAGGCACTGAAACACTCTAATAAAACACCTACAAGACTCAGTCACGCTTAAAAGTGAACTCCATGTACTGGAAGCTTATATGCATTAGTACATGTGTGGAAACCTCTTAGGCTCTTGTAAGATGTCCCCTGTAATACATAAACTTCTTGGGGACGCTTCGTCCTGACAAGCATCATTAGCAATGACTAACTATGCTGCGGAAAACTTTTTCACTCCAGCTTTCAGCAGGTAAAATTGCATCTCCTAAAACTCCTGTCTCTCTGCAAACAGCGCCGTTTGACAAGAGTTGGATGTGACACTTAGTGCGGAGATGTGGAGTCTTTTGAAAATAATATGTGAAATTCCCCTGCCTATCACTTGTTTTATGCATGAAACCTTGAGTAGATTTGCACCAGAGGCAGACTGCAGGCGAAAAGCTAAATGTGGTCAAGTATAATGGAAAGGAAGAAAGAAAGGTTGTAGTTGTGATTTTAACATTAGTCCATTATTTTTTATCAGGGAGAGGGGAGTGTGACATCAGTTTCACACTCTGTGCACAGTTAAGATGTGGAGTATTGCCATTACATATTGAAATGGGAAGACACAGAGGTGTGACCGAAGATGAAAGAATCTGCGAATATTACGAGCTAAATGAGACGGAAAGCGGAATTCACTTCATTTTATCTTGTCCTTCATATCATGATTTATGACGACCGTTGTATAAAAAAAGTTAATCTTTCTGTTTTCGATGTGAGGCGGAATGAGAATGGAGCTTTAATTAAACGCCTTCTTCATAATGTTTTTGCATTTTCTTAATGCATTTCTAAAGCATGAGAACGCAGGGCAAAAGTGGCATATGGCTATATCAGAGACTGCGTTATATGGGTTACAGTCTGCTAGATATGAACTTGGTCACATTTAAAATATTTGGCACTAATGGATGCAGAAGTAGTGTTTGATTTGTCTGGATTTATTTATGCCTTGGGTTTTAATGGGCTGTGCTCATGTGTTTTTATATTTCCATAGTGAAATATCTCCTTGGGCGTTATATCCGGGGAGCCTTATGCATATGTTTGTTTGAGCAGTTACGTCTAAGTCTGGATGATCCGGATGTTAGGTGACATTTGGTTTGTTGTGTCTGATAATCCCATGAAAGATGGGTCATATAAATGTCCAAACACAGAAATTAAAAATTCATACATTTATTCATTCATGCAACACTGGGAGCTGCAAAGCAGAAGCTGCTCGTAGATTTCCTGACTGTTGTGGTTTAGACAAGATACAAAGCTAAAATCTCGAATGGAGAAAATAATGTAGGTTTTATGTTTATTACCTTTTACGCTTTTAAGGCAGGGCCACTGATTCACTGAAATCGTATACAAAACATGTATACAAATTAACATTGTATATAATCTAGAAGAACAGCCTGCCACTACTGCCTTGACAGCATCCACATTGTAGGTGGGGAATAATTTATTTCGGTAATGTCAACCAGTCTCAGAGATGTATCCAAACAATATGAACACATCGTTCATTATTTGTAGTTCAGCTATCATTTGGAATAAATATATAAAACGCTATATTAGATTTTACCTGTTGTAATTCAGTTGAGATACTGTTCGTGACAGATGCTATCCAGCCAGAGGCACTTGACTATACTGCATTCTCACTGAGGAACCGTGTAATGTGCATTATC
>VURO01050457.1:116870-130403 GCA_015108175.1 Pelvicachromis taeniatus | reverse complement strand
TTGTTTTGTTTTTTTTGTGGTGGTTGGTTGGTGTGTGGGGGGGGGGGGGGTGTAAAACTTTTAATTCTTAATCAGATTTGAACAGTTATTCTACACATGCAGTTTTTTTTCTGTCCCAGTGACCAGTGAAATTAAAGTTAATTTACATAATCCTTCAAACTGCCCACTTAAATGAGGCGTTTCAGGATGACTGCAAAATGGCGAGACTTGCTTGTGGAAGGACTTTGTTAGAGTTAGGTGCGTAAACCCTGAGCTGACCGCTCCCCATAAATATGATACATAGAAATTGGGAAGTGATTAGTTATTATCCTCGGCGGATCCTTCCCAGGGATGCTGGGGTCGTGGAGGGGTTAGGCAACAGGCGGTGATGGAGGGCAGCGGCGGTGGCACTGATATGTAAGAGGGAGAGGGAGCGAGGGGGAATTTGCACCTTAAATAGACTATCAAATTGGGATGGTGTGACTAGTACTGTGTGAGCTATGTGTTGGATGTTTAAAGATGTTACTTGTGAATGATGCAGCATAGCTTGAGCTGCCTATATTTCTGTTAACCCCTTAGATCAGGTCATGATTAATGCACACAATGTATGCACTACACTGGTGCAGATCATAAACAGAGAAGTCGGATACTTTAAAAATGCATGCGGTCGAAAATGCTTTAGTATCAAACCTGAAAACGCACACAGTAACATCTTACTTAAAAAATAAATAAATAAAAGTCGTCCTGACTATGTTTACCAGCAAGATTCTGTTGTACATTTACTAATGTTTTATTCATCATACTTCCCGGCCAAGACTACAAAATGCAGCTGTAAAGAAATGGTGCGACTTTAATTGCATAGCCCATGGGAGATGGTCACCATAGCAACATTAAAGTAGTAGAATAGCAATGTCTGTGATTAAGAAAATGCACAAACAGGACAACAAGCCTGCAGATACACATATCCTCCTACTTGCAGTTGCTCTACGGACTACATTCACATTCCCCTAGCCCATTCTTCACAGTATGACACCCCACTTAAATGTCACTGTAAGCCAAAGACCAACTATAACTCCAGATTTTATTCCTACCATAAAATAGACAAGCCAGGATGACCTCAGTTTGCAAAAAAAAAAAAAAAAAAATGCTTTCACTTTGAAGGTTTGAAGCTCAAAGTGGTTCTCGATATACAGCAGGACACACAAACACAAACTGCACGCAGGCACGCAGCCACATTCTGATACGTTTCCATGGCAATCCAGACTGGGATCGTGTTGCATGCCCCAGCATTTGTTCGGTGCCCACTTGTGTGGTGTTTGTGTTTTTTATCACTAGTTAACATCTGAAAATAGAATCTAAGGCTTTACATGGGGGCATTGTGAGTTGAAATGATACACGAGGCCTGGAATTTGTTTCTACTGATTGCACACAGCTGGCGATAAGAATGCACAGCACAGCAGGAAGGAGAATGACGATGTGTATTTACCTTTGAAAAGATGCTTTCTTTTCCATTCTTCTGTTTATGCTTTAGCTGTGCTTGAAGTAAATCTTTGTCTTTTTTTTCCCTCTCTCTTCATATTTAACTCTGATTTCAGGTCAAGCAACAAAGAAAACATATGTGAGTTACAACAACCTCAGGATCTGATCTGCTTGGAAACGAATACTGTATGTCCTTTATCTGTGATTGAAAAGAGAGCTGTAGAGAAGCAGAGAAAGACAGACAGAGGCATCCCAGCACCACCTGCAGTACCTATGCACTCCAGGACTGTGGATTGCATCCAACTTTCATCCAGACATGATGCATGAGTCCTGACAGAGACTAGCACAGCTTTAGGCCTGTGTGGCTGGGTTAAGCCTCCAGAACCAAACTGTAGGTTTTGGGTTTTTTTTAAACTTGTGTCATGGCCCCACCCCCACCCCTTCTCTCTCTGACAGAGATCAACATGCCTGCTAAAAAGGGGGCCACCGTGAATGAGGACGAATGCAGAAAAGGACACTGGATCTGCTTTCAAGATATTTTCTTTTGAAATGTCATTAAAGCCATATTCTCCTGGGGTTCCCATTATTGGATTTCTGTTTGTATTGTTTCTAAGTGATTTTTCTTTCTTCTGTGCCTCTTCTTGAAATTGATTTAATAACCTTAAACAGCAAGCTCTGCCACATACAGTAATTTATTTTAATTAAATCAAATCAGTTCCAGATGATTCTTATGTTAGAGTGATGGGCATTGTAAGTATTTTTTATTTTTTTTTTGTAAATATCTGAGAGTATTTTCATGTTTGGAGTAAAACAATAGATATCCAGTCTTTGTTCAGTTGGATTTGAATGGTTATGAAAAGCACCACAAAGTGTTCACTTTGCATGTGCCAATGTATGTTTGTTCTATTTGATGTAAACTTGAAGAAAAAAAAAAGGGGAAAAAAAGAAAAATAAATTCTGAAAATGATAATAAGCGTCAGCATCCTTCTGCGGCTCGTTTTCTTTACCAGAAGTGAACTTCACCGAGTGACAGAATATGGCTTTAATCTGTTGTTGAACTGACCTTCCCTGTATCTGCAAAAGCATGTTTGTTTTATTTAGTTTCACACTGGGTATATTATACCTAATTATGGTGTGGGAAACATTAATATCAGAGCAATCTTGCAAGTATGTTGTGATGTCTGTCAAATTATGGACGTGTAATAAAATCATTTTGTTATCTTTTATACAATGAAACCAGACAGCATACCATAGTTATTTCTGTGCGTGCGGAAATGTGTGAGTCTCCGCGAGCGGGCGTGTTTGCGTTTCAGGGCAGGAGAGACTAAAGCAAGTCCAAAAGTGGCGTACAAGTGCAATCAGGCGTTGTGTTGTTTATACTGTAGGCTTGCGTAGCTGATGGAAATGTTTGGTGCTCGTACACCGAGGAGCCGAGACCCCTGCGAGAGAAAATGATGTCCTCTTGCTGACTTCCTTACTCGCCCGTTTGCCCAACACCCCTCCCGAGTCTCACCACCAATCCCCTACATGAATAATGTAACATGTCAGATCAATTTGTCCTGCTGATGACCAAGTCTTTACGAGCTAACCGCTCTTTATTCCCGTGCCTGCCTACAAGCATAATGTTACTATTTTCAATATTGATTATTGCATCAAAACATGAATAGGCCACGCATGAGAGACTTCTGCTTCTTCACCCTCTAGGCTGTTACGTGGGCAAATGATATATGACCAAGAAATGCCGATTCCTCTTGTCTGTGCGTTCTCTGTGTGTGTTTGTGCGAGAGGGGGAATGATACACACAGGTTTTCAGTTGTTTCTCTTTCCATTTGTCTGGCTTCTCGCTCCACTCCTGTGGGACCAGATGGTCTTTACTTCTCATACGCACAGTCTGTCATTTTCTGTTGCACACAGCCAAGAAAAATCCCACTTATACCCAATTAAGACTAGCGTCTCCCCCACCAAATTAATTGCCTGTGTCAGTGCCTATGTGCAAGTAATCAGTAGGGGCTGTACAGAGTTTAGATTTGCGGCTCAGCAAAAAAAAGAAAAGAACAGAAACAATAAATAGCTCAAGCAATATCTCTTGGATCGTGATACAAAGAAAAGAAAAACTTTAAAATGCAGAGAATGTGTAAAAAAACAAAAAAAGGTCTAGGAATCTCTTTTTTTTATAAACCTGCCTGAAATAGTATGGGATATGAACTACTCCATCACGAGACTCTCGGGGCTCCTACGTAAGGACCCACCTGCTTAGTATGCACCTGTTCTGTAGGCAGCACATACCAGGGATTCAAATGGGAGAAAGAAACATCAAAGGAAGGAAACTAATCATGGTGGACTAAGAGCAAGGTACATTCCACTAGGAGGGCTTAAATGTTTCTAACTTTTAAGGGATGCCAGTCACAGATTATAAGACATGAAGTATTTGATGCAGAACAATAGGTTTTATGGGCTTCTTAAAAATGTACACCAGCTTGAAAAGAGTTCTGGCTCTTAAGAGCTGTCTAGTTACAAAAATTGTCAAAACTGTCTTCTCTGTCTAGGAATTACAAGACTGCGCGACCCAATTTGGATGACAAGGTGACGCCGCTGCGCTGTGAAATGTGCGTTTCGCCGCGCACGTCATGTGACTTGTAAAAGTCCCGGCACCCAAGGCTCAGGCTTTCTTCTATCTGAGTTTTCATGTCACTTTGGTCCAGCACCGCCTTTGAGGAAAGCCTTCTTTATCTTGTCAGAACTCCTGATGCGCTCTTTCACAGACAATTTACTGATGCTGGGTCTAGATTAGCTCTGTTTCATGGCTCCTGGGCTCTGGGCTCTCCTATCTCTCCATAAATGTCCAATTATCCAACTCCAGCCAGAGTGAAACCTTATCTGCTTCCCGTCACTGACCAACTGAAGCCTGATATAACACGGGGCAGATAAAGACACTCTTCACTCCACTTATTTCTTCCCCACTGCATCTTGTACTGGAAACCTCCTTGTGATGCTTTTTGTTTACCAGCATCTTTTCCTTCCCCTGCATTCCTTCTGTTCTCCAGAAACCAGGCCAGTTACCATTACCAGCACACAGTGACTTCAAGATTTCATAATTACAGTAAGCTAGCCACTGGCTAGGCATGAGTCATAACATCCACCATCTTCTCATTGACTCTAATTATCATGTGAAGAAAGATCACTTGTGAATTTTGTTGCTCCGCCGGTGAAATGCTGTTCGTTCATTCGCTCGTTTGTTTGTTTTTCTTGAAGTGATACATGAAAATATACAATGCCTTTCACTCCAAGTGAATAATTAGTCCGGGGTGCCATTCCTTATCTGTCGGTCCACAGAGCAACACCTTGGCCATGCCTTGGCTGCACAGCGTGTGTATGCATGTGTGTGTTTGTCACAGTGTTATTGCATTTTTAATCAGCGGAAGAGACTAGGCATCATTCTCATCACATTAGTGTCTCCTGGTATTTATTTATCTCTCTCTCTCTCTCTCCCTCTCTCTCTCAGTGCCTTCACCCCTTGGGGGGGAGGGGGGTGGGTGGGTGGAGCGAATACATTTGAAATTTGCTCGTTTGACAGTCGTTAGAGATATGGATTCTGACAGTACACAATTAGCTCAGTCACCTCCTTTATCTTCACTCATCTTCAGCTGAGGGATTTAGTACATGTCGCTTCTAATGTAATGATGGTTATACGTCTCTCACCGCCTCTCTCTCCGTCTTCCTTTCCCATCTCTTCAATAGCCAAACTTCTAATTCTAGTTAATGATTATTCGAAAATTACATATCTGACTTCATGGATTTAATTGACTGCTGTGTTATTAGCATGGCTGAGTGAGACGAATGCTCTTCAGAATTTGCAGCTGAGTAGGTGCACTAATCTGCCACTTTCCCCCAATTTCCCCTGTCACAAAAATGCATTCATGGAGAAAAGACGTACACGAGCTGGCATAGATCTTATGAATATGTTGCATATTTGTTCCCCGCCTTGGCTGCGTGAAAGATGTAGCACACTCTTAGGAGCTTGTACTTGTATAAAGTAAAGTAGTACATTTCTACCACAGCTCAGGTTCAGGGCACAAACAAAAGCCAACAACATTTAAAACAAGGCAGATCATCTGTGGCTTAAACGGGAGCTGACAGAGATAAGTGCTGGCTGAGTGTGAAATTTAACTAGAGAGCTAAGCCCTTGATTTCAGGGAGCATGGCATAAACAATGCATTTCCACATCCCACACAGATCACTGTTATTTCAAATAAAAGTAAACGCCTAAAGAGAATCAAAATGTCAAGATGGAAATGAATAGTTGGGGAAGAGTGATAGAAAATCCACATCAAACAAAAATGAAATGAAAGTGAAAACCAAAAAGGTGCACCTTTTTTGTTTGGGAGTAGATTAGTAAAATCAGCTGTCTGGCTGTTATACTTTCATTTTTAGACACTTTCTGCTGATCCTGACTCGGGTGCATAAATACTTCACACGCATCCAACTTTAAAAGCTTATACCCACATGTTTTGCTTTGGGCATTGTGCAGGACGTGTACAGTGCAATGATTATAAATCAATTCAAAGTATGAATTATACTATTACCTCACGCACTACATCACTGAGGATCGCGTGTCTCATTTTTCAGTTGGCGGTGGAGTGTGGAGAACTCTCCATTTGATTAAACTCTACCCAAAGGCTGCATCAATTATGTATCTTCACAATGGAGTTAATGGACTGCAATAGCAGTTGAAGATGACTTGACTAAATTTCCACATGACATGACCAGAAAAATATCACTTCGGCAATCTAACCCTCCTGAACAGCTTGCCTTGAATGATAAAAGATCAGGTCTGCTTCTGGCGTATTAAATAAAATCACATTTTCTTTAGTTAATGTTTCTGTTTCTGTGGGTAAAACATTCTGCCCTCTGACAGATCTGTCTCATAGCGGGGGGATCCAACACGCCATACACGTGTAAGCATATGTTCACGTAGCCTCTCTGCTACTCAGGAGACAGTGCATATTCCTTATTGTAACTGTGTGGGGGTATGTGTGTGCACTGCATGTCTCAGCTCAGCTTGCAATCCATTTACCTTGTGATCCAGTTTCTATAATTCTGGTCTCTGGGGTTTAGATCCCATGAGTGGACCCTCACAGCGAACAGAAGGGGCCCGCCAAGCTCCGACCACACTGTCACTGACCCATCTGGCCATCAAGCCAGCAGGGAGTAAGACCAAAGCTGTGCACAAACATCCTGCGCTTACATGAGCCCTGCAGACTGCACAATGCCTGTAAAAGGTAGAAATGGTGTACAGCAGCAACCACACACTGAGAAACCCTCATGTTTTATTTTGATGTGCTGTGTGTTGTCTGGACCATGTATAATGACACAGGGCACAGAGTTTCCAGCTAAATGCATACCACAAAGAGCAAGATGCTGCACTGTGCATAAACTGACAGTGATCCTGCTGCTGTGTTGTGTATAATTTAGAGCAGAAACAACATGTTGATTCAGCTGTGATCTTTTCAAGTGAAGCGGAGGTTGGCTCAACATGACATTACAGAGCAAAGGGTTATTTAACCTGACCTCAGTGCTGTTGTTTCTCCTTTACTTTGGAATACAACGCCGCATAAATGTTTCAAGTGACCTCTCACACGACAAGTGTCTGCCGCGCGTCCTCAGCTGCCGCAGTAAGCCTCAGCTTAAAATGCTGCACTCACCATTAACGCCGGTGCGAGGCGAATTCTGTCATGTTTCATCCCCCGAGTCGATTGTGAAACTCTCCCAACTTCTAAGCTTTGTCATGCCTCTGAAAATCCACAGCCTCAACGCAAATGGACTCCTTCCATGACTGAAGACGAGGATTTCCATCCCCAGCTCTGGAATGGATCCAATTTATGAGATAAGGAGCAAAATGCAATTACTCTACACTTTCTAAATCTGTGACTGAATGATGGGAGTCTCACAGTTGTCTCAACTTATCTCACTTTCTAATTATAAGTGTGACTTAAGTGAGAGCCGACACGTTTTATTATCACCGGGAACTGACCGAGGATCACTTCTTTGCTGATGCGCTGTTTAATAAATAGCATCACATGCATCGATGATACCTTCATTGTTGAGCATGTGATGCCATGGTAACCCTTCTGGAAGTTAATGAATTGAAATAAACACAAATATCTTGTAATAGGATCTTGCTGTCTATACATGCAGAAACTGATGAATGATAATTGCACTTTTGTATTTTGTTGGCCACAGCTTGAGGCTACCTTTTATTACTCTACAAAAGATGTGATGATCTCATGCAAAGGGCATTAATCATTATCTTTGCCATGATGTGATGCTACTGCCATCTATTGATACTGCAGCAATATGTCTAGCTTTGCTTTTTCCCCATGTCTCAGAAGCCTTCAGATTTCTCTGTCATGTCTCTAAATGTAAGACCTGTGCAAGCAGCACTGACAAATGACAAAATGTAGTAGTTCTGACTTCCTGTTCAGTGCTCAAGGCACGCAAGCTCATTGTGTCAGCGTTAAAAAGCATTTAAATTGACTTACCTAATTCTTTCACTAGATGGCGCTGGAGTCATTGCTGATGGGAGAGCAAGCTGCGACCTGAGATGAAGAATTCATCACGATCATCAGTGCTTGTGCATAGGCACTCTTATTCAGTGAGACAGCACGTTTCAATTTTATTACATATATACAATATGTCTAACCCCAATCTTCTCCCCTATTGCTTTAATGTGTTGCTAAAAAGAGAAAAACAATATACAAAAACCTTAAAATATCACAGTGGTATACAGCAATGCTCATTTATGAGAACAAAATGAAAAACAGTCCTTTTATGTGCAGTTAACCAATTCATAGACCTATTTGCAATTTAGTTATGGCTTAAAAACAAAGTAAAAATATGCTTCCCTAGGTGATTGGGTCCTGGCAATATACTCTGATTTATGCATACAATAATACATTATGTGTATAAAGTAGAAACTGTTGTTGAACTACCCAAATGTATACTCTATTAGACTTATTCCTCGTAGCACAGATTGAACAAGGTGCTGGAAACATTGCTCAGAGGTTTGGGGCCATATTGGCATAATAGCATCACACAGTTGCTGCAGATTTGTTGGTTGCACGCCAATGAAGAGAATCTCTTGTTCCACCACATTCCAAAGGTGCTCTGTTGGACTGAGATCTGGTGGCTGTGGAGGCCATTTGAGTACAGGGAACTCATTCAAGTTCAAGAAACTGGTTTTCTGATGCCTGCTTCCAGCAAGATACTGCACCGTGTCAAAAAGCTCAGATCATTACAGATGGGTACACTGTGGTCATAAAGGGATGGACATGGTCAACAATGATGCTCAGTAAAGGTGCTCAGTCGCTACTAAGGGACCCAAAGGGTGCCAAGAAAACATGCGATGAACCTTGTCAAATAAAAGTTAAAGAAAAAGAAAGATGTTTGGTCTGAACTCTAGAAGGTCATCTTGTCCGTGTCTATTACCCTAAGGCACAGTTCCTACCATGTGATTAACTGATTAGAGATCTCCATTAAGAAGAAATTGAACAAGTGTACCTAAAAAAGTGGCCAGTGAGAGTATGTTTTATTGATATTTACCATAGAAGCGCCATTCTCTGATGAAAAAAAAAAATGAAAAAATGTCTCAGATTATGAGATAATAACCCAAAATGCGCATTTTAGTGTCCTCCTAACAGTAAACAAAAAGCCAGTGTTGACATGAGATAGCAAATTAGCTCTCAAGCTAGCAGGATGCCCCGCGTATTTACATCGCAAAACAAAAGTTAAAAGTCTCTTCTTCTGTTGTACAAAGTTTATAGTGACTTGTTATATAACGCACACAAACTTCCTAGTTACTTGTGTACTTACAAGTCTCTGTAAAGGTGTGTTTATTTTGCTAATGATGCTACACAATTTCAGCAAGTAATATCATTTAAAATTTAAATGTTTTAAATGTTTTATTTTTGCTTCTAGCAGTGATTCTTTTATGCCCTTTGAATGATAAACACATTCTGTCTTTAGCAGACCTGGCTTTGGTTCAGTTTAGTTTTGCTTGGCAGCATTTTTAATATTTTAGTACCTTGAAGGCTGAGGTTAAAGTCTACCTCTCTTTATAGATACTCTCCCACCGCAGCACATTCTGCATGATCTAGTATGGCCACATGCAAGACATTTTTATGGATTGCTAATAATAACATTTGAAATATATACCCCGTGTTTCCCTGACAATTATCCTTCATCATTATTATGTTTTTTATTGTGGTGCTTTCTTCCTAATGGGAAACAGAGTGCCACATTTCTTGGGCTTTGGGCATCTAATGAGGCCTATTACTAAGCTGTCCGTATCACATGGTGCTGCCCACCATCATACCCTCTCTGCTACTTCCAGTGCTAAGTAGCAGATCGCCTTACCGCCCCCTCAACACTAAGGTAAATACAATGACTGATTAGTTTTTCCTTTTTAATCAAGAGAAAAGTTTGTGTCAATAATACAGGGCAATGGAAATAATTACCCTCCTGAGCATAATAACAGCCTGGCATGGCATGGCTACCGGTGTAATTAGAAATTGTTATGATGGTAGGAATTATAAACACACTTACAAAACAGCATTTCCGATTACCGGATACAGCTTGTGTTGCCTAAACATCTAATTTGGGTATGTCGATACATGTGAAAGAATTTCAATAACTGAAGGCATAAAGTCAAGTATTTGTATCGATCGGTATCTACAGCTGCAGGCTCTCTCATTTTAGAAATGAAAAGTCCAGAAATAAATGAGATTAGTGGCTATGTGTGAAGAGCTGCAAAGCAACCGCGACGGCAGGTTTTCGAGTAAAGTGCATCAGACACATCAACAACTGAAAGGTCAGTTCAGTTTTCATGAGCTTATACATTTTTCATCACATACATTAACTTTCATTCCAGGTACATTATTAATGAGTGCAGTGGGGGAGGCTGATGAAGTGAGAGATTGGCAGGGTATAAAATAGCCTCAACTCCACATTCTGATGTACCCTACTATTACAGCTATTTATTGATCAGCTCAGCTCCATTTCTAGAATCAAATCACTCAGCTGTAGCAATTAGGTAAGTCTTCACCTGGAGTATAAATAGAAAGCAGATGTGCTACCCCTTTGTTTCAAGCCCTTCACGATATTTAGCAAATTTGTTCATTTTTACCAAACAAGGTCCCGTTTGAGTTTTTTTTTTTTAAGTAAAAAAAAAAGATACAAACAACTGTTCTTGTGCTCTGTGCCTTCCCTCAAGTCCAGAGCTGCTGACATTAGAAACTGTGACTCTTACTGGTCAGCAACACAGTGGTGTCTTATCATGTAACAAAAGCGTCTCTAAATGCGGCATATCTTTGCCCGTGTTGAACAAAGAGGTCCAGAGGCAATCCTGTAGATGTTAATGGTTTGGTAAACAGTTTAAAAATTCCCATCATTAGAAAGTCATTAAAAATATCCGAGCAATCTTTAAGGCATAATGCCAAAATGAAATATAGGGGAAAATTCACCCAAGTGCTGTAGTTGTTCTATGATCTGAGTATGAATTTTCTTAATAAAGTCAGATAAAATTAATTACGACAAGGACAAGAGGATTAGTGTCACTGAAAAAATTTTGGGGGTCATGACTTTTTTCAGAATTCTGACTTTCTTCTCAAAACTATGAAAAACGTCAGAGAAAAAAACTAGAGAACAAATTAAAGGAAAAACTATTACAGCAAGGGGATGTGTTATGATGCAAAGGGGGACATTTTGCTGGTGGAATGGATTTGGTCTACTTTTCCCGTCAAAGAGAAGAGTCACTGGGGCCTTTATCTGATGAAACATAGGGTAGAAGACTCGAAGACTCAATGCCAGAGTGTACTGTGATGGCCTAAAACCTTTTTTATTGGTAAATTTAATAATCCCTATGATCTACAAATGCTCTCAAGTTAATAAAAATCTGACTAATATTACTGTAAGAGGAGCTGGCATGTCTTCACATTTAAACAACACACCCCCAACATTAAAATCACTTGCCTAATACTGTGTAGGTCTCCCCTGTTCCACGAAAACATCAGGCTTGCTGAGGCGCACGCTGTGGGAGCTTGTTTCGATTAGAATCTGGGGATTTTGGACTTCTAGGGCTCTCTGTCGTGATCCTTCGGCAGTTTTCGATTTAGTGCTGTGAGGTGCAGTGTCTGGCCATCAGGCAGTGGTTTTGCCTTAAAGAAGAGCATTTGGCAAGCAACAATATTTAGGTAGGTAGTAGGTAAGTAGCGTCCACTGTGTGAATGCCAGAAGCCAAGTGTCTAACATAACATTGCATTGAAATACGTTAATCAGTGTTACACACTTCACCTGTCAGAGTTTTAATGTTGTGGTTAATCTCTGCAGTATTCAATCACACAGTTAGTGCTTGGAGGAAACAGAGCTTTTAAGTGCAGGCCACTAATATCTCCTGTAAATGAATCAGTCGCCCACAGTTAGATGGTTGTTGGCTAACTGATAAATGATTATTACCTTCAATTTGTAACATAATTCACCTCATAATTATCAATTATGTGTAATAGAGACTGGTGAGACTGAGCAAATGAGAGCATAATTACAGAACTGCCAAAGAAATTTATAATGTAGTTTTTGAAATTCATGGACATTTTCTGCACAAACCTTCACCTACTACAGACACATGTCAAGTTATGGGTATAAGTCATTGTTAAAAAAAAGTAAAAGCGGTCTTTCTTTCTATGCAATGATATCTAAAGAAATAGAAGAATGTAAAGTACGTCGAATATTTCCTGAAGTGTACACCACTGCCATGATGTTTCACAGCAATTCACAGTTAAATGATTTTTCTCAGACTGTGCCAAAACCAATCAAAATGTCATGTATTGTAATTTGAAAATATACGTTTTCCAAAGCAGCATGGGTCTGCAGCATGTCACCAAACAATGAAGCTGTTTTTGACCTTTTTTGAATAAGCCATTGTAACAACAACTCTATACTAAAAAACATTTGAAAGCAGATATTAGTCATTGTTATTGATATTTCTCCTAGAGACGTAGGAGCACGGAGCCTAAAAAAAGAAAAACTGCCCACCGAAATGCCACAGAAAGGGAGCCCTTTTCTTAAAATATCACACCGTCTCGCAGGGGCTGCTTGCTGTGTACTTGGTTTATTACAACAAAGAGAGCATAGCTCATGCTGCAGACCCAGCCAACTACAGGAGCCAAATGTAGCATGCTTGTGTAAATGCTGTCAAGAATGTGACAACATTGTAAGACTGTACCATTATCTACTCCACTGACTCAAATTTAAACTCAACTTTTAAACAAAATTCGCACAGATGACTGATTTGCAGAAAAGCTGTCACTGCTTGTATGCAAAGCAATGACTGCGTCAACAGGTATATACCTGTTCAACTGCTCATTCGGATAACTGATTAACTGATCATGACAGCAACTCCATGCACAGTCATGTAGACATAATCGGAACAACCTGAAGTTCAACCATTTTTTCAGCTGTTGTTGTAAGAAAGAATAATACCTGGACAAGATGGTCTGCTGAAGTTCAAACTGAGCATCAGAATGGGTAAGAGAAAAGTGACTGAAGTGACTCTGAATGTGGGATGGTTGGAGTATTTTAGAAATTGCGGATCTACTAGGATTGTCCTGCACAAACACCTCTGAGGTTTACAGAAAATGGTCTGAAAAAGAGAAAATGCCTGGTTGATGCCAGAGGCCAGGGGAGAATGGCCACACTGTGTTGAGCTGACAGGAAGGCAAACCATTTGTTGCAAGGTATGCAGAAGTACATCTCTGAACACAAGAGATGGGCTAAACACTGGGCGCCACTCCTATCAGCTAAGAACGGGAAACTAAAGGAACATTGTGAAGAAAGCTGGACAATAAAAGATTGGAAAAATGTTGCCTGATCTAATAAGTCCCAATTTATGCAGAGACATTTAGATGGTAGGGTCAGAATTTGGCATAAACAACATGAAAGCATTGATCCCTCCCGCCTTGTATTGAAATGGTGTGGGTGGACCCCTCCCAATTAAGCATCGTTTAAACATGACAGACTAACTGA
>VURO01050457.1:96390-108486 GCA_015108175.1 Pelvicachromis taeniatus | reverse complement strand
AAAAGCTGGAAAGAAGCAGAGCGACAAGGGAGTAAAGTGAGCAACTCAGAGAAAACAGTGAGAGAGAGAGAGAGAGAGAGAGAGAGAGAGAGAGAGAGAGAGAGAGAGAGAGAGAGAGAGAGAGAAATAATAGTTGCATGGTGGTTAGCACTGTTGCCTCACAGCAAGAAGGTCCTGAGTTCAATTTCACCATCAGGCCGGTGTCTTTCTGTGTTTGCATGTTCTCCCTGTGTTTGCATGGGTTCTCTCCAGGTATTCAGGCTTCCTCCCACAGTCCAAACATGCAGTTAGTGGGGTTAGGTTAATTGGTAACTCTAAATTCCTATAGGTGTGAATGCGAATGGTTGTCTGTGTGTTAGACATACTGGTGACTTGTGCAGGTTGTATCCTGCCTCTCGCCCTAAGAAAGCTGGAATAGGCTCCAGCCAGCCCCCCTGACCCTGAAAAGGATAGACGGAAGAAAATGGATGGAACGTTCCTAACAATAAATGTTACTTGCAGCTCCATCTATTGACACTCAAACACTTGGTTGATCAATTATATGCAAATAAGGCAACCTATAAAATTTGTATCTATTCTTAGTTCCTACTGTTATCCCCCCCCCTAAACTCCTTACACCCATTTATTAAGACTTATTTGCAATTTGTGTATTCCAACTCAGCTGATTAAACAGCTGAATGGATGTATTTTCTCTACTGGAAGGTTTTCAATAGAAAGCAATGTTGCAGGTGGGAGTGATCAGAATCTCAGAGGGAACTGAAACAGCAAATCCTGCACATTATTTGCAGACCTCTATCAATTTGCTCATATTGCTGATTTAAAAAAAACAACAACAAAAAAAACAAATTGGAACATCCCTAAGCCAACACCTCTTTTTAAAGGTAACCTTATCTCGCCCTGCAACTAAGAAGGCATTCAGATGGGAGATTTACTGTGTTGCCTTTGTGATCTAAATTATTCTAACATATTAAAATGTTTAATTTTAGTGATTTGTTTTAGTAACTAAAACATGTTCTTCAGAAAAGCCAATTAAACAAAATAACAGTTTACATTACTGTAAAATTTCTAGCTTGAAATAATGTCATTACATTTGCAGCAAATTAATATTCCTGTTAACCCATCAAAATGTTACAAACAACAACTACTGTTCCATGTTTAATATAGCTCTTGTTCAAGTTCTTTTTACAACAAGTACACAAGTTTACAAGCCAACCAATGCCCCAGTGTCACTAAGAGAGGACACTCGTCAATTTATACAGATAGAGAAATATTATATATAGTTAGATACATTACATATATGACTATTTGTGTTTGCTTGTTTTGGGCTAATAACATTTGACGACTAATCAGGTCACTAAACAGTCACACATGAACAACTCCAAGTACGAGTACCAGAAACCTTTGGGTTTATATATGGAAAAAACAAACAATAACCCAAAACCTAAATGCATTACATTTACGGACATGTAAATTTGATCACATTTGAGGTTGCTAAACTTGCATGTTTGGACTGTTACAAGTATCACTTCTCTGTCTAGCAATTGCGGTTGTATGAATGTCTAAGACCATTAGCATGATAAGATAACACAGTATTTAGAGTAAGAGTTTGAGTTGCCCCATTTCACTTTAATAAACAAAAGGACACTTAAAGAAAAAAACAAAAAAACCCCCCACCAACAACAACAACCTTCCCGGTGCTGCAAAGTCCAACAAGAACAGTGAGATTACATCCAAAACTGGGACACCTTTGTTTCCTCTTTCGCTTATCCAATTCAGGGTTGTGGGGTTGCTGGAGACTAGCCCAGCTTTTACTGTAAAAATCACAGATCAAAATCCACTGCAGTTTTGTAGTATGGTGTCTCTCACTCCGATTTGGTCTGTTATGACTACACTGCCAAATGGGCAAATGATAATATACAAGAAAAATTCACATCCTGTATCCCCCACCATCTTGCTGAGGAGACGTATCAAAGGAGGAACATTTTAAACACAATATATTTACACAAAAGGCACTTTAAAACACTAGTTAAAAAAAAGAAAAAGAAAAAAATGGACACAATGGATTTGTTCTTCAAATATGAAGTTTGCCGCCTACTCTGAAAAAGAGTACTGAGTCACACCACACCTAACACATAAACCAGGTTGAAGCATGTTGCTTATCTGGGATTTTTATCTGAGTCAGTTCAGTGGGATTTCAATCCCCCGTCCCTTTTCCCCAGCTCTCTTCTGACTCCCAAACTCAGGCAGTCTCTTTAACACACATACATCTCGAATTGACTGCAACATGCAGGCTGAGTGTAAAGACAAAAGATACTGCTTGAGCTGTGTATCCATCTGTGTCCAAAATGTAAAACACAAACATTACCATGAAAACAGGTTACACCCATAAGCCTTATTTAGACTGAGCACCACACTTCACCTCAGGCTGCTGCCACACACAAATGGAAGGTGGGGGGGGGGGGGAAGGCAACATCTGAGCATCAAAGTAAGCTCTCCACAGTGTGACCTAGATTTTAATCACGTTCAGCATGTAGGAAGTTTTAAATAAGAGTCGAACGACATCTCATTAAGAAACATTAAACGTTTCAAATCAATGTGCATTTGTAGTGTTCCAACATGCTGTTCAAATGAACAACTAAACGGCTTTAAAATTCAAACGTGTGCATAACAGGGTGTGTTTAAGATGAATAATCCTCAGGACTAATTAGGATGTGTCATTTCAGGAAAAGCCCAGCAATCTAAACATTGTTTTATAAAGAGATTACTCATGAAGTCTGGGTCTCTGATGTTCAAATCATTAAATATATCAAAAATAAACTAAAGTGTTCTTCATCAAAGCGCTCATTCAAAAAGAAAATAAAAACTATTCTGGCTTAATTACCTTTCCCATTGCACATAAAAGAGTATAATTATGCACCATTGTTATTGTCATATTTTCTTTGCAGCAGCACTGGGGCTGAGTTACATAGCGCTCTTTAAAATATTTAAAGTATACTTTCAAAACCCCAGCATTAACCCAAACCTCATTAAATTGTTCTGTTTGATACATTGTAGTGGAGCTAAATACATATGCTACAACAAATCGTGTTCCTATGCCAACTGTATAAATGCTTAAAAACATCAAAACCTCCCCATTTCTATGATAAAGCCTTTTTTATCTATGGTAAACAAAGCAATGACACAGACTTGAGCGTGGGTGATTTCTGCCCATTTCACATTGAGGACCACACTAGTAGGGCGACGACACCGTTTAACAGCCGTGGTATCCATGCAGTCTGCAGTTCAACAGTAGTTAAAACTTGAAAACCATCAAAAATAATTAGGGCTCCGATGCACAGTGGCACTCAGGGCCAATTGAATTGACGTACCACATCCAGCAGCCTCTAGATAGTGCATGAGCTGAATAACAAACATATCCACAAGACAAGCTTGCTTTGCAGTTGGATGTTTCCCTTGTGTTGCCCTCCACTCTGTTCAACAAAGTAATGAAATAATGTGAAAAGAAAACACAAAATCGGCCTTGACTGAGTCAAAGTGAAACCTGCCGTGGTGACCTGCGAACAACTCGTTTAACGCTACAGGAAAAACTGCTGTATGCTGTCAAACCCCAGTGCAGGAAGTCAAATCGCAGTTTTTTCTTTAAATGAATTCACAGCTCTGTAATGCACAAAGCCGCAGTGAAGTTTCAGGAGAAAAACAGCAACTAGCCAAATATATTTTAATCTGGAACTTGGTCCTTGTTCAGATCTAGGTTACCGATTCATTTTCCTTCACTGGTGAGAATTCATTTATGGCCGAAACTATTGATGTTTATGAGGTTACAAGCCGCAAAGTAAGGTTAAAGCGAAGCTAACGAGCTGGCATAACGTCAAAATTCGATATTCACGCAGTAACAGCTTTTATAGAAAGAAAAAGAAGAAAAAAAAACACTCAGGCTAAAAGGAAATTAGCGGTGTAACAGATGCATATACTGCGGTCATTTATTTTTTATTTGTGTGTGTGTGTGTGTTTTGTTAAAACGCCGACATTACATGTTTATCAACTGTTTAAAGGATTGTTAGAAATTTTGGGTAGCCAGTTAGCTAGCCAGTTACTGCCCTGGAGCTAGTGTCAGCTAAGTAACTAAACGATGGCTACCGGGCCCCGTTTCATTTGCCCCGTTTCTGTCGGGCTCGGTAGACGAGGCCTTTGTAAATGACAACGCCGCCTACGACGTTCAACCTTGATAAACCATTTGGCAACCAGCAGTAAATAAACTCCACCTTTACTGCAATACAAGCCTCTAAAACTGCAGTAAACGTATAATCGAGGAACCGCGATGCGTGCCATCCTGAGCCCCGTCCATCGCTAGCTCAGGGATGCACCTGTTCTATTCTAGGCGGAACAGAGCAGCGAGCTGCTGCCGGGGCATTCACCACACAGATACCCGACTCTCGCTCTCGGAAAATAAATAAATAAATAAACGCCGCTAATCTCAAACTCATACACGGCAAAAACTAACCTGCATGGCAGCACGCTCCATAAGCCTTCCACCGTTCGAATAAATCAACTCACAAACACCAAAATCGAAGAATCGGTCCGAGGTTTAGTAGCCACCGAGCGGGCTAACTAACAAGCTAACAGCAGTAGAGTATGGTGGTGACAAATATAGCTCTTTACCTGCTTCGTCGACCGAGTGGAGTTCGTGCCAGTTCTACAAAATGCGCCCATTTAAGTAAAGACGATGAGGTAGACGTTTTTCTTAGTGCCACTCGTGAAAAAGCAACGGAACCCCAAAATTCAAACTGACCTTGTTAGCGAGCTAACGTTAGCTAACTCGCGCTGTAATGTCTCCTCTTCTACCCGGAGAGCGCAGCGAAGACTTCTCAAATGCCATTAAACATGCGCTTCCCTTTGAGCGCCACGGGAGGGGAAAAAAAGTCTAGTATTGTGTGAATAGGGTACCTGGGCACAGTCAAGGTAACATATGTCTCCCCTCTGGGTTGGTAAGTCTACAGACACTTCACAGCTCTGTGTTGTAATTATGTCGGTTACTACCCCTCCCCGGCTGCCTCGCTCTATCCTCCTCGCACACAGGTCTACAGGTTGAGGCCGATCGTGTGTACCAGCGTGACTCCACCTCCCTTTTATTTGGAGACGTGCAGGTGAACGCAGAATAAAATAATGCAGGACAGTATGCAGCAAAACACAAGTTCCCCAGTAACCTAACCTCACAGTGTTGCTTGCTATGCAAACTTCAGTGAGGGCAAGTATTTCCCTGAAGAGCTTTGTTTTATTTTTATGACAATGTGCTTCTCTGATGATGATTAAAAAGGCAAGTGCAGGTATTCCCACTTGTACTTTTGTTCTGCCGTGGATGCACCCTTTTAACTAACACTCTTGAAGTGATATGTTTGACTTTCTTTCTGCGCTTTATAGCAAATTTTATGGGGTCATTGCAACGAGTTGGCAAAATATCTAAGTTGTTGCGGCAACAGGTTAAGTTGTGCCTGTTTTTCACTGGAAACTGGTGAGATATTTTAAGGCTCACTCGTGGTCTGAAGGTTATATTTGTTCAGTGAAGGGTGTTGAAATGATTAACAGCTGAACTGATTTTCTGTTTGTGCTGGTAGAAATGCAGTCAGTGTTTGTACATTCTTATCGTCAAAACAAACTAAAAGCTGGATGTGGGGTATTGTGTGTGCGTACACCAATGTGCATTTGCAAGAGTGCATTTTTTGTTTTCAGACTCCTGAGTGAGGGCAGCTGTGATATTAGTCACAAGGTGCAAGCATGTGGTTGTTTATGAGTCCAAGGTTTAAAAGAATTAGGTGGTTCTAGGCTAACATTTCATCACTAAAGCATCCTTAGTAAGTTTCTGATACATTTTCAAATGTCAGATATATAATATCCTGTACCTGGTAGAGCTGTGAGAAAAAGGTCTGTATTGGTTTGTGGATTTCTGGAACAATGCTTTGAGCTACTGCCTGATCTCTTGCATTGCAAAAAAAAAATTAAAAAATCCTTAAAATCCCCTTTTTTCACCTTGACAACTTCTTACCTTTCCTCTTAAAGGTGGAACACAAAGATGGTGGCAATCCTTTGTGAAGATCTTTGAGCCTATACGAATGACTGGTTGCATTAAGCCTGCATTATTATGGTTTTAAATAGGGCATGAGCTCTTTTGGGAAAAATACTTAAAAGACGAAAGGAAAGTTTAAAGAAAAGGGAACATTTGCCAGACTGACAGTCGGTGTTGAAAAAGAGGCAAGCAGAACAGTAAAAATCTTCAAATGAAACAACAATTATAGATGTCATTATACTGCCGAATAAAGCTGCCAAATAAAACTGCCAAATAAAATGGTAAAACGGGCATTCTTACTCACTTTGCCAACAAATGATTAGATGTCTTTTACCCTGCAGAAAATATTTGCCTGAAATATGTGGTCCCATTTACATGATGTCATCATCATAAATAATCATAAACAATAGATTGCACAAATATCTTGGAGCAAAAAAATTGAGTAAGTGTTTATTGCAACAAAGAAAGGACCTTCATATACTAATAAAACCCTTGGCAGGCATGAGGAGGATTTTAAGACGGAGAAACAGTGGCTGTCTGTAATAGTTCACAGACATGTCAGTCATCCGAATCGCTTTGACTCTTTGTTCACCCCTGAAAGGCAGACAGTATGAGAACAACATGTATATACAGCTGCAAGAACATTTTTTTTTCCATTTAGCATTAACAAGATTTATTAGATATATTCACAAATACAGATGAAAAACATAATGTGATGAAACACTTTTCACATCTTTAGTAAACCTGCTGCCAGCTGTGCAGGCTGCAAAAAACCATGAACTCTTCAGTTACTTCAAGTAACTTATAGAACCTTCTTTACCAGCAACAACCTCAATCATGTGTTCACTGATTCCTCCTTTACCTCATCAGATGACTTTTGGATCGTTGCTTAACATAGACATGTTTCTGTTCCTCAATATTTTTATGATTTTTTTTTTTTTTAATTGAGCAACTATCTTTTGATGACAATGTGTCGCCGATGGGTTGAATTTCCTGTTTTTTCAACCACTTGTTTTTCATTTTTCTTTCTGTGTTCTGGGATATTGCAATGTCACCGTTTCCCCCATCGTGCTTCACCTTTGAGATTTTTGTAGTCCTTTTCACTTGAGCTGTTTTGTTTTTACCCCTGGGTTCTCTTTTTACCTCTTTAATGCAATCTTTGCAAGGTGCCAACTCCTAGGTAAATTTTCTCAGTTTGTGGACAGATTTATTATTATAACATTTTATATATAGACCTTTCATAACCGCTTCCAGTTCCATACGTCTCTACAATGTGTTAGGTTGCTGTGACTGAGACTTGCTCTGCACTAACCAATCTTTCTTGAGAATAGCATACTTTGTCAGAAGAATATGCTAACCGAAAGCCTAAAAGTTGTTGAAGCTCAGATGACATTTTATGAGTAATCGATACAATAAACATTACCATACTGTATAAAGTGCTCTGACATGGCCATTTTATATTAGCAGAATAGATAACACTGAAAGAAACTGAACTGAATTGAAACTAATTGAAAATGTGATGGATTTAATTAAAGGCTTACTCTTGCAGCTGCCTAGCTGCATATATAATTAAGAGTACATTTAGCATATTGAGTATTTTAAAACAATATTTTATCTAATGCGCATTGTAATGAATGTGCATTTGTGCTTTAATTCCTTCAGAGTTAGCACAGAAATATGTGCTTAAAGAATTCATCATCACGTAGTAAATTTGTGGGACAATTTGCTTAAATCACAGATTACAATTCGCACATCACGCCACACTGTAATGAGAATCTATTTTTTTAGTGCCGTGTTATACCTAATTGTCTCAAAATTGAATTAATACGCCATCTGCACAGGCAATAATTAATAAATTATATCAATGTCAGGTGAGAGGAATGCAAGCGTTTATTAATAGTTGCTGTTCTCTCATCTTATTGTTTACACTTTAAGACAGAAGATTTTCGCTGCAAATGCATCGCCCGGCTCTCATTTTGTCTCAACTCACATACACAACAATACTTGCAGGTCTACTAGACCATGATAGGCCCACCGCAGAGGGGCTTTCATGTGATTGCACATATCAGTCTGACTCTGATGTGTGAGCACAGAGAAAGAGAGAGGATTAAGAATCAGCTGACTCCCCACATTTTCTTCCAAGTGACTTATTAGAAGGGTTATTCTGAGCGGTGTGCTGGACTGCTGAGGGGGTTGGCTGAGTAGTGAGACCCTCAATGAAGCCAATTTCGCTCACAATGGTAGATTACTTTAGACAACCTTCTCGGCTTTACTCAATAACAAACGGAAGGAGCCTTTTGTACTTTTTCTCTGTTGTGCTCACAGATCTCTCTTGTTCACCCACAATTTTTTCCGCACACGACATAATTTAGTGTATCTGCAAAAGTGTTTTGGATTCACACGATGAGGCACAAGGCTACAGTAATTTGCTGGGCCATTTCTTCAGGGTCAGCAGTGAAACACTTTTAAAAAATGTTCTGGGAACATGTCATTTACCTGTAACAAGCTTTTGTTTCTGGTCCACTGTGGACACTTGTTTACTCTGTCACTTGTCATGTTGATCCAGCAATAAAACAGGAAGAAAGACGATTTCCTTTCAATGCAGCATCTAGACCAGACTACCATTTCCTTCTGCAGCCACGTGCCCCTGGCTATCTGTTCTTGCAGCTCAGCACAAATAAGATTTCCAAAGAGGTACCATTATCACTTGTGCATGTTTACTCTAAAACACGCTGTTAACAAGCCAACACACACTGTGAAAACCTCCTATTGATGTAAGAGAAAAACGAATTATTTGCCAAATACTTTGTCTTGTTGAAAAGTAATTTGGGACTTGTGATTTCAGCTTGTCATATTTACATGCATCTCAGAGCAAATTAATCCCTTTCTGGTCTTGCTGCAGTGAGTTAGCTGATAATTTGCAAATTAGATGCATAATTAATCCACAATCAGACACCCTAAAGGCAATTAGAGGCGATGGGACGCTTCTGTACATCGACCAGTGGCAGGTCAGGCTTCTCCATTACAGGGTAAACACAAAGCTCTTAAGGAGACTTCATGCTAAATGGAAGTGTGAGGAAAAGCCCCTAATGACCATTGTGACTGGGGCAATATTTTTGTTATCAGAGACACACACGCCTAATGACTTTGAAACACATCAAGACGACATCAGCAAATACAGAAATCATCAAAGGGAATGGCCACAGGATGACCCCAATCAAAAGCAGTAATCAAATCCCAACCTGGCGACTGAACAGGCCCTCAATGGCCCCTTAATGTGTTGTTTAACTTTAGCAGTTACCTGAAATACCCTAAACACAATCCAACACTGCACGATTACACAGCCATAAACAAGAGTCCAAATGAACCTGAACTTAATTATGATAGCAGCCTTCTACAAGTTCTCATCAATACCTTTTTTGTCCATTATAAAGAAGTCTTTGACCGAGCAATGACCTTAGAAATGTCTTAGTTTTGCTTTTTTCTTTCCTTTTTTTATGGTAGCATTATTTTTTTCAGTGGAATTGTTTGCCATGGTATTGGCTGTGTGGTTTGCCCATCTCATTCGGAATAGATTAGAGAAATCACAGCAGCTGCTTAAACATTTCCATAAAATTGATTGATCCACAATAAGGCTGAAATTCGTCACTCTGCTTGGTGACATTTGGATGAATCACATAGACTCTAGTTAGATGTTAGTAAAATCAATGTTAGTAAAATCAATTGTTTTGTTTGGATAAATTCTCACCAAACTAATGACGTTCTTCAGCCGCAATAGTACTTAGTGTTTTGGAGCAAATAGCAAACGTTCACATGTAAATGTCCAGTGTGTATAACTAAAGTGGTGAGGATGATAAAAAAGCTTGTACAGTATTTCGTATAATCAGTCTGTATTGCTCATAGCACAACTGTGCCAGAGCAGAGTTTCACAGAGCTGTCAGCGTGGCTATAGACCCTTAGTCTTGTTATTTCATGTAGACCTTCCAGGTAACCTTAGATGTCAAACCTACCTGCAGAGTATGACTTATATATCTGGGAGAGTCCAATCCCTGTGAGAGTGACAAGCCTGTTCAGTGTAACCTGACTCCATGTCCTCTGCTGTTACCTCTCTGGTCTAGATAATCATCACCTTCCTGTGTTTTCTGTCCTAGGCAGGATAAGAGATTTATTAACTAGCAACAATGTGTGAGGTCTCAGGAATGTGCTCCAGTTTTGTCCATTGGACCTGACGGTGACTGGCATTCACGCCTAACGTGGCAGGCAGCTCAGTCTCAGTAAGTCTATGCGGGCTGCCAAGTGTGTGGCGCACCACTCCTGCTTAATATCTGTCTGAGGCCCTGGGCATAGGGAGGATGAAAATGGGGAAAAAGCGAAAAGACCCAACTCTGGGTCCCAGGTGTGCACTTAACGCTACCTATCAATTCCAGCCTGGGGTGAGGCAGACTGCAAGCCAGATCAAATCATGAGTCAGAGTTGGGGGATGCATTTCAGCCCGCCTTATTGCCTGGTCAGTCACATGGTAACGGTTTAGACTGAGATGGAATGAGTCAACCGCCACAAGAATCCATCCAGGTGATACGGTATGTACAAGAGTGTAAACTGAATATAGACTCAGTCATGAAGAATTACTCTAAATCTTACACTGAATGTATTCATACAGTTGTTGCACCTCTGAGCAAGTGACACATTTTGATGTTATTTAAAGTGAAAAGAAGTCAAAACAAGCCCTGCAGCTGCAGCGAACGCTCATTAAAAGCACTTTTTCTTCAAACATCTTTGAATTTTTACTTCTTGTTTCATAAACTTAAGCAAAAATGAACACTAATACAGACATTTGGAGAAGTTTTCGTATTCTAAGTCAGAACTTAGTCATTCCCCCTTAGCAAATATCACAGCTTCAGAGTCTTTCTGGTCTGGCTTTATTTAATTTTCACCTACTCTTCTATGCGCAGCGCTTCAGCAGATATATTAAGGCTGTCTCACTGGATGTTTAAGATCCACCCACAGCTTTTCAGTGATTTTCAAGTCAGGTGACTATTCCAAAAGCTTCGGGTTTTGTTTCTCCAGTTAATTACCTTGTGGGAAAAGCCAGCCCTTTTCTCAGTACCAAATTCTTCACTGACTGCATGATATTTGAACCCATCTGCAGATTTTTAAATGAATCAAATTTTTTCTCTCCTTGTGCAGTTCTTTCCTGTGTCACAGGCTGGAAAATAAATAAAAAGCCAAAGATTACCATCACATCATGATTTAAACGCAGTAGTAGTGGTGTAGGCTGGTACCTTGACATGTCTATAGCATTTCCTAAATCACTCCATCCTATCTACATGTTGCTTTGCATGCATCGTATGTTGACCTCTGTACTGAGAATGCAGGTGCGGTTAATCTCAGATGATGGAGTGTATGCAAACCCCTGCTGTGTGTACTGTTTAGTGTTGCACCACCACTCTTATAATGTAGGTGTATTGCAGTGTTTCTTAAGCTGAGGTTTAGTTTTCTTTTATCCAGCAGACATTTGTTTCCATTCAGGTTTTTGATCTTGTCCTAAGAAGGCATGTTAAAAAGTAGATATTACAGCCTAAAAGAGAGCCTTGATGTCCTTTTCATAGCATCCCCCTACACCAAAGCTTTCATTTTTAGAACCTCACGAGTTATTCAGAAGACCCCATGGATTTTGTTTTTCTTTGTTTTGCTCTTGAACCATCACCGGCTCAGAATCAGCTTCCGATTTTTAATGACTAGTTTTAATGAGTCAATTCAAAACTCAAAGAGTTAATAGTGAAGGGTGTGTTTGCACCTGCCCCAGTTTTTGTTTTATTTTGTTTTTTTAATATCCATGAAATAAGAATAAATCACAAATTTACATATGAAGAAAGATTTTTTTTTATTAATTTGTTACACTGCTTCTATTATCTTCTTTTTGACATATACATCAGCAAAGTATGTAATTTGCCCAGGGGTGGCCAAAAATTTGTTGCATCTATGATGAGAGCCGACAGGACAAAAAAAAAAAAAAAAAAAGAACCACCCAGCAA
>VURO01050457.1:58812-81328 GCA_015108175.1 Pelvicachromis taeniatus | reverse complement strand
GGGGTGTACATATATGTGAACGTCTCCCACCTCTTGACCTCACTGTGTGTGTGTTCATACATTGACACTCTCCCACTTACTGCTCTATATGTGCCCACCCAAGGGACACCCTGTCCTCTTCGCCTATGCGTGTTGATGGAGCAGACACACAATACCCCGTGTCCCACATATGTGGGGGCGGGGGTATACCCTGTTTCTGTTGTTCACCATGGAGACCAGGCACGTCCTTCTTCATTTGCTCTAAGCCAGCCCAGAATCGCTTATTTGCCAGGATTGTGTGAGGGATATGCTTGTCTCAGAACAGGTGCCCAGTCCTCCAAACAATCCTGCTGTAAGACATCCTTTTCATCTTGACAGACTCTCTGTAGTGGAAGCACCTGAAAATCTGGCAAGAAAAAGAAAAAACGGTGGTTGCTGTCAGGGGATGTATGCCGATTGCTTTTATCCATGATATCTTTGAGGTTACGGATGGTTGGCAAAAAAAAAAAACACCAGCTTTGGATTCGTGCTCGATTTAACTTAAAGGATAATTTTACATTGTTACATCTTTTAAAAACAAACATGGTGTTATGATTTTCTGTGGATTAATTCACATCTGTTAATTCTTTTTTATTTGTTGTCATGTTGTCGGTGCTGTATGTTCCCATTTAATGACTAATTTTGAAGACACCAACTTTCATAAAGACAACGAGGCTAAAATTGTTCCTTTGAGCAAAAAACTTGTTCCTACTGCTATGATATACTTTAGCCATAGACTGTATATAAATGGTGGAATTGGCCACAAAACATCAACAATTAGTTAGTAAATTCAAGTAAAGTCTTTTTGAGCTGAGCATTTTTTCACCAGTTGTGATAGTAATTTGTCAGTCACAAGGAAGGACCCACCCTAAAGCATACCCTGCTTTGTCATTGTTGTTTTTTTACACTAAAGGGAACAGTTATTTACATTATTTTGTTGTATTCATTTGAACCTAGCAAATAACATGAACTTAGCAAAATTAGCAAATGACAACCATAAATTCATCAGGAATACTGAGGTCATAGATAAAGGGTCATTTACCCTTTGACATCCAGTCAAACTGAACTTCTTTTTCAAACCAGAGGAGGTGTAAGGCACATCCACATTGCCCTCAGTTTTTGGGCTTGTCAGTTCTATTCTTCTCTTGTATGAATTTAGCATGCCGATTTGATCATTTGCATTAAACCAAAAGTACAGCTAAGGCTAATGAGAATGTGATTAGTTTAAATAAGTATTCTTCACACAAATGTCCATAGAATCACAAATGTTATTGTAAAAGATCCATCCAACCGAGAGATAAAGCAAGAAGTCTGTATCTGTGCAAAAATTATTTCTGTAAAATCCATAAATGTCAGCCTAGTGATGTCGTAAAAACAAATCAGAATAACCAAAATTAGGAGGATACATGACCACTAGAATTATTTGTTGAGATATTTTAGTGTAGGCATTGCCTTCGCAAATCCAAGCTGCTATCAAGGCTAAAATTATCTCTTCTTATGCCCCCAACGTCTTTTCTTTCCCCTCAACCGATACAGCAGATGGCTGCCCCTTCCTGAGCCCGGCTCTGCTGGAGGTTTCTTCCTGTCAAATAGGAGTTCTCCCTTCCCACTATTGCCAAGCGCTTGCTGATAAGGGTTTGGGTTTTTTACCTTTAATATTGTAAGGTCTTTATCTTACAGTGTAAAGTGCCCTGAGGTGACTGTTGCTGTGAATTGTTGCTATATAAACAAAATTGGATTGAATTTAGTTACTACCCAAACTGCCTTTTGTAAACATCCAGATGAACTAATAAAGTGGTGACCATTGCCATTACATTCAGTTTAGCATAGCAGCCCCCAAATCACCCCCCCCCCAAAAAAAAAAAAACCCCAAATAAATAATAATAATAATTTAAAAAATCTCCTTAAATAGTGTTTAAACCTGGCTACTTTTACTTAGCCAATAGTAACCGAGGACTCTTATGGCCATTTGTTTTCAGTCATTTGTATCACAAAGCCATGCCTAATCCAGTGTATATAAAGCTGGATAAAAGCAGTGACTCATAACTGAAGTTCTTTCACGCTGTATGCAGTCAAGCAGAGCAAGACCCAGGTTACAACATAAGTGACATAGGAGCAGAACAGTAGATGGACTCTTCATCTTTCTTTCCTAGTCTGACTGCAGTTTGGCAGCCTAGTGCTGCAGTCTGCACTTTGCTAATTCCGTGTTCTCTGTTACCAGGTCTAATTTAGAACAGAGAGGCTCTGTTCATCCTGCAACAGTGCTGCTTGGGATTCTGGAAATGAAGAGTTCAGAGACTCGCCGCCCTCACACAGACACAGAGCACATGCCTTGTTATCAACCCACAGAGATGCACATAATGATCCCTCTAACCATTAACTCCTAATGCAATAAGTGCTAACATTTTAGCCATGCCCCTCAGTGCCTAAAGATAATGAAGTTAGCCCACGGGTTGCATAAATGTGCTCTGTGATAACACATGTGTTCAGGATGCATCGATCAACTTTAAAGTCATGATTACTTAGCCTTAAATCTGTAGCTGATGGCAAGTAAAATGCTCCAGTTTTTGTTTATCCAAAGCCCCTTTGGCTTTGTTTGATATTTATGGAAATTGTATGTAGATGAGCTTCTAACTGATAGTTTTGTAAGTCAATCCAATGAGCACCACTTTTTAAAAAAAAAAGCACAAGAAGGCTGATTGATTTGATACAACTGAATCCGGCACAAAGGCACTCCGCTCCACTTCCTGCCACATTTTGATGGGCTGGCATGTTAGACGTGCCATGGCCACGGTGGGAATATAAAGCTCACAGAGACAGTCAACCTCTGCGACATCTTAAGAAGGTTGTGTGCAAGTATTTGAACATGTCTTTGCAGGCATCCAGTGCATTAATAAATCAAACAAACAGTGATGTCCTTGCACGTTAAGTAAAAGCAATAAACCTGCCTACAACAAGTCACTGCAGAATAGGATCTGCTCTAAAATAACAGCCATTTATTAAACATAATCTCCTCTTATAGCTCACCAAATGTATAGACAGAATGGACATTTATAAACACACACACATCAGTCAGGCATTGTCAGAAGGACTGCAGCAGTAGGCTGGTATGCATTAGCACTGTAGGCTGGTTGGAATGTGTTTGGCAGACAAGTGGCCTTGATGAGTCAAAGGGGAGACATTAATTACTAGCTGCAAAAACCTAGCTGTTGTTATTTTCACCCTGTGAGCCCGTGTGTGTCATGGTTAAAAAATGTAGTCCCCAAGACACTCAAGAACCACCATAAAGCAACTGGACAGGTGTTTGTCTGCCTGTTTGTGAGCAGATTCTGTCACAGTTTCAGAACTACTTAAGATATGGTAGCAAAAGTTTAATTTCAACTAAACTTAACTACTGGTTAAGACAAAGGTGAAGCAGGAGTCTGGTGACTAATGCAATCAGACCTAAGTGATGTAGTAATGTAGTACGGACTACTGAGCACTTATGGGTCAGAACATCAACATCAATACAAGCTGTTAGTAAGGCCCATGACAATAAAGGATTCCACTGCCAAATGGAAAAGCATAATTTAAATCAAACGTAATTTAAAAGATGATTTATTAGAGGTTCCCAACCTTTTCTGTCTGCCCACAGGCTTGTCGACCTTCACCAGCACCGCCTCACTTAAACTAAATTTAAAATGAAAGCTTTTTAACCCTTTGGTGTCAATGAACGCGCTTGACTCCAAAGATGCAGCACTCTCGGAGAGTCTCCATTTCAACTCATATTGAAAGTGCAGACTTTAAACTATATTCCAGTTTTGAATCCTGACAGTGCAGTTATGTGGATTTTATTGGCAGTTTGGCGTATAAGTCCAACACCACAAAAATAGCTTGAAACCCAAAAAAATTAAGCTTATATTTTTGTGGACGCATTTTAATGTGACAGTAGGGTTTTAGATTTTCTATGATGTGATATTGATACTGTGAAACTATGTAAAATAATACTTTAAAAAGCAAAAATGTTTTGAATCACGTTTAGTGTTTTATTTTAGGTCACCTCAGCAGATATTTTAGAATTCAGGTGTTTGTTTTACTTTGATATTGCAAAGCACCATTTGCTTGCAATGGTTGACACTGCTCTGCCAAAGTGCAGGATTAGGGTTAGCACATATGATGGCTTAGACCTCAGTCATATGAAAGTGGATACTGTTAAATTATTATTAAATTATGTAAAACTCTCAAAATCATTATGTAAATATTTATGCATTGCTTTTTTTCTTCATTTGTTTTTCAAAACTTAGTTGAGCTAATGGGTTCATGTAGCCTCTCGCTACTGCAAAAGTAACCCCTGGGCTGTTTTAGAGGCAATGCTCACTCAATTAAGCTTAGTTATTTTAACACTTAACAATGTTTTTGCCTCCTTGCAATAAAGAAAGATAACAAAAGCAAAATAGAGAACAACAGCTTTACAGTGCATGGAAATTAAGGTGTAAATTACAAGTTGTTTACACTTAAGCAATAATCAGTGAAAGAAAAGAAAATGCTCTGTAATATATATTCTTAAGTGAAAGATACACAGAGCATCTCACCTTCTTCATTTCAGAGCAGGGCATGACTTCATGCCATATAAGTGTTAGGATTACTGGAATTGTGTAGCTCAAAGGCTGAGGACAAAATATTTATTTTGATAAAATTAGATTACCTTAATTTATGGCCCATTGTTGCTTGTGATTGGTGACATCTTGGATAACTAGAATAACAGCTTCATACCTTTTTTTGGCAGTTAATACTAGGAGAAACTAGTGAATTTGGCATGTAAATGTAGCTAATAATGAGATCCCAAGTGGCATTGTTTTCAGGCATCTTTTGTCTTAGTTAGTATTGTATGATTAATGTGTTGGATTTTGTCTTACAGATTTAAAAAAAGGACCTTCTAGCAACCATCTACAGGACTGATTTGAAGGGAAATTTGAATTTTTCATAGCAACGTTGTTATGTTATTTTCAAATAAAGCATCAGAGTATATTATTTTGTTATTCTAGGAAAATTATAACCATTTCTGAACCACAGAATAAATGCTCGCTCTGTCTGAAAAGGTTTTCTACAGTAGGGTCAAAGCTATTGAATTCTGTAGTCCACAGAAGTAGCTGTATAACTTCTAAGGAAGATAGGAGCACTGATATATTGATATGGGTAAAATTGGTAAGCATAAATGTAGCTCTATAGTAGATCAAAGAATAGAGAAAACAATATTTACACTTTGGAAATATTTATTATCCAGGGATAGTGTGAAAAAAAACCTATTGATTATAACTTTGAGCTTTATTTGTTATGTTTTATGAATCCCCACAAAGAATCATTTTCTGCACCTGGTAGTGGTTTGAGCCTACTTTATTAAAGGGGTCGATTGTTGCTGTTACCGTCTGTTCCAAGTTGGTTATTGCTGCCATTTGCCACCCCGCCACCATCACAAAGCTTGTTTTTGGGAATGTCTCCTCAGCAGTACTCGCTGTTTTGCAGGATGCTTGGGAAGCATTGCTTTTATGTATTTTTTCTGTAGCGATTCGGAGAAGATGGTGATAAGTTAATTAAGCTAACTCTACTCCTTCACAGAGGAGGCACACACATTATAAAACAGAGAGTAAAGCAGAGCAGTAAAACGCCAGTGAAGACTCTCAAGACTCTCTGAGCTGAGATAAAACAAGTGCACTTACAGTTGGATATGATATATAAATACATTCATTAAATATTATTTTTTTCTCTGTTATCAGTTTTTATGGGGGACTAAGTTGACTGAATGCTTTGAACTGTGCTCTCATTATTTACCTTTATTACCACTTTCAGTTTTTCTCTTAAAAACAAAACTAAACACAGGGACGGTTTAACAACAGGGCTCCTGGTCCCAAATGGTGTTTACTGCAGAGCCAAATGGGTCTGTGTGGTTAGGGTTAGGGTTAGGGTGGGGATGGGGCTTGCCCTAGAGGTGGAGCTAAGCCAATGTCATGTGCAAGTGAGCAGCCCCTCGCTGAAGTAGTCTCTTTATAAATGTGACTTCACATTTATTTATAGATCTTTACTTCACTAATTTACATCTACATAGCAAAGAGCCATGTGCTGGTGTATCAATATTCATAATCTCATTTACTGAACCTTTAAGAATGTTGCAGTAACAATACTGACATCAGCCTCAGCTGTAGCTTGGGATTAGTGCTAATTAGTATATAGCCTGCTAACACATCAATCTAAGATGATTAACATAATGCCTGCCATTTTCCTCTAGAGGATGCTTGCTAGTTGACATTAGCTTTTAGCCAAAGCGTTATTATACTAATCAACAATGAAAGCTCAAATAAAGTAAAAAAAATCCATTCAATTTCTTCTCACTGTGATACTGTAATCAGCATTTTTCACAATTTTCAACATTTTTATACCAATTATTAATTTATTGATTGGTGAGTGATGCCAACCTTAGCTAGGTAGTTTAGACTAAAAAATGTTGTTGCTAACTTTGTTAAAAAAAAATGGAAACCGGAAAGTTATAAAACTAGTAATAAACTGTTTTCTTTAGATTCACTACTTCACATCTTTCATGCTAATCCATGCACTTCTGCTCTCCATGCTCACAAATGTAAGGAAGTATTTAAAAAAAACATAATAAGAGGAAACAAAAATGACTCAGTGAACTAATTATGCACATCATGCTAAGACTGTAAGCATCCATGTGACTCAGGCATTAATCATCATTCTGTTTGTCACATAACTGGCATGCACAAAGCTGCTGCCACAATGTCATTCTGGGATGACTACAGATGCATCTAATTTGCTGTCTGTGTATAAATTCTGCTCCGCTTCGCCATAGCACTTTTTTTTTTCTGCATCCGAGTGTGATGGAGCAGATAAAATCAGATCCCCAAAGAAGCCCCAAACATTTTCCATTTTATGAAAACTGTTACAAATGGAATTTGATTAACTTTGCATGAATCTCCTGCTACACTCTTTTTCTTTGTTACATCCAATTTTAAAAGTCACTCAGCTCGCTGTGAGAGAAACTGCTTGTCAGGTAATGAAGACACAGTTAGTCATCGATGGCCACCCACAGTCTCTTACAATCCCAAAGCTATGATGAGATGCAGCATCGCTGACACTGCTGGTGCTCCTGGTCAATACCCTGCATGCACAGTGGTGTTCATTAGGACTTTGTTATGAATTTCACCATCGATATTTCATCGACTTGAACTAATGAACAAGTTTCTCACAGAGACGCTCACAGTTACATTGTGCCTGCCTGAAAGCTCTTCCGTGTCACAAATGTGTTTGATTTCCGCTTTGATTTATCCTCATTTATCTGAATTTTTTTGATCTCCCAGAATTATCGTTTAGTAAACAATAGAGTTAGATACAGCACAAGCATCCAATTTCCCAGAAATGAATGAGAACACCATTAGTTATAATAGTGCCACATAACGCTCAGTGAATGATGTTGCTGAATTAATTTTTCTCTTCAAGTATTTATAATGTTTGTGCAGAAATCCATGAGCTCGAAACAACAGTGTATGCATGAGCATATGTGTGCTAGGAAGGAAATGTTACAGACAATGTTACAGAAATAATTAAGAATACTATTTTCTAAATTCTGTTCTCTCTCAGAGCAGCACTGAAGGATCTCGGACAACCAGAGAACGAGTGCTGGCCTTCGCTTGACTTTGTGACCAGCGAATGAGCCTTGTTCATGCGTCTCCCTGAGTGCCACTCCCACATCACCATGAACTGTGAGCAGGACTTTGGCGACGGGGGCTTGGGAGTGACCCTCACACTACGACTGCTCATGCATGGAAAGGTTGTCTATGAATGAATGCATGCATGCTTCAGTACTCAAGGCATTTTCAAGCACAAGATTTGTCACAGCCTCACACATCACAGTCATGTGAAAAAGAAAAGGCTTTCACAGGATTATGTGATATGCAGGCCTGCGAAAAAACTAAGCACACCCTCACTGCTTCCATGGGAATTAAGACGGTAAACAGCAGCCAGGCACTGCTAATCAAACGCATTTGATTAATTTATTAATTATCACAAAGGGTGAGCACCTCTATAAAAGCACAAGTTCTGGCAGTTTGCTGGCCTCCAGGATTCAGCTGTGTGTTAACACAATACCACAGTCTTTACAGGAGTGGACGTCCCAGCAAATTCCCCCTAAAGTCAGACCGTGCGATGCTCAGAGACACTACAAGCCACATGTGTCGAGAACATGATGACCAGGTCCTGCAGCCACAATAACTGGCCATCTTGCAGTCACCGACAGTCAAGATGGTTTCAAACAGTGAAACTGAGGCTGTTTAGAGCTTGGCCAAAACTGGGTCATGCAACACTATAGATCCCAAGCACACAACAAAATAGAAATCAAGGTGTTTGCAATGACAGTAATGCCAAAAATCCTCCACAAATAAAGTCACACAGAAAACGATTACTTTAAGTCATTGATGCTAAAGGTGATTCTACAAGTTACTGAACCATGGGGTGTACTTAGTTTTTCACAGAGTCCTATGAAAATTTTCTTTTTCACAATTGTACATGCTAAAAATAAACAATTACTATAAGGGTGATCAGTATTTCATTTTCTGTTTTCTATTTATGCTCTATCACCTTCACTTCTTTGCATTCAGGAGGTTGGCAGCATCATAGGAAAGGTAAGAATTTCTATTTTTAATTCTGCTCTTGAACACACATGCATATATAAAGGTAATAATCATTAAAGAAGCCAATGATTTATCATATATGGGTGTTGTTTTACTCTTATATAACTCCTTAAAAGTATCCTTTTTCCATCATTAAAAGCATCTGCAGAATAATTTCCCTCTGCCTTGATTTTGTTTTGAATCACCAGAACACAAAGCTCTATAACAAAGACTTGCTGTTCTGAATATTCCCATCCTAAATGTAATTGTCTTCAACCAACCCTCTTAAGACCTCCCCCACCTTTCACAAAGCACCATAGTAATCCATCAAACAAAAACATTAGAGCACTGACTGCAAGCCTCCTGTTGAAACTGAGCTCCAAAGACATACTGCATTACAGTTGGCCCCTTGTGGGCACTTTTAGTCTCTGCTAGGAAATGCCTATTCAGACTGTGTTGCTCCAGTAGCCCCTACTATCAAGCCTTCTACATCTACAAAAAGCATCACAATGGATGAAAGAAGAAAAATAGAGGAATGTAGAAAACTGTGAAGTGCTGGAAAGAATGGTTTTACAATGAATGTGCGATACGTTGCTAAAGTCGATATTTCAGAAAACAGAAAATGTAACAAAGGGTGTGAAAGCGTTTGAGTATGGGGCATACTGTGCAGCTCCACAGAGTGGGAGGCATATTCTTCTGAAGTACTTGGACTAATAAGTTGTCTAAATAATAACTGCTCCACCCTCCGGTCTTTTTCCCCCTTCCTATCTCTTTGGAAAACCTCTCATCCTTTTCCCATCAATAGAACACTAACAGCACATTCACAATAGACTCCAAGTAATACATTTCCCGAGATCATAAACAACGGTGTTTGCCGAGGTGTGAGATGACATTGCTTTTGGTACTGGTGAAAGAAAGTGGTGCTCAGTTGCTGCACGAAAGTGTGAACAGAGGTATGACAGCCTGGATGGAGTTTAGCCAAAATAAAATAGCAGAGGGGAGACGAAGCAATCAAAAAATCAGCAGAGGATGTGCTGCAGTATGACACAAGTCTGACAAAATGTTATTGTCGCTGGCAGGAGCTCTTCACACGTGCCGCGAGCACAGCCGTTACAGCAGGTGTACATTTCCTTCATATGCTGGGATGCTGTATATTTGATATGTTTTTGTAAAATTAGTGCAAATGACAACACCACCTCATACACTGCAGACTGAAGCCTTATAGATCCTTTTTTTTTTCTGAGCAATTTCAGTCTAACGTGGTTAGAAATGGCAGATTTAGCCTGACAATGTGATGTAACTGTTTGGTGAACTGAAGCACATTTGCATCTGTTTAAAGCTGTCCTTCATCTTGTCTTTTTTCAGAAAGGAGAGACTGTGAAACGAATACGGGAAGAGGTACAGTGTCCATGATTTCGATCACCATTCAGACATTCAATTGAATTTTAGAGCATTCTGCTTTGTTAATTATTATATTTTTGTGTCATGACTAGCTGTTACCATGTACCACGTTGTCCCTATCTTTTACATCAAGACATGAAGCCACTGGATCTTTGTTATTTTAGGCCCTCAGTATGTTCATCTCCAGAGAAAACATAATTTAATCTCAAGAGGCCGTCTAATACTGGCCAGGCTTTCTGGCAGTTGCATGTAATAATAATACATCTCAGTTCTCTCTGCTTGTTTTAGAGGTTTGAGTCTGAAAAGCATACAGAACAGGTGCATTGTCCGAATTGCCTTTTGGGCAATAACAGCACCTTTTCAATTTAAATCCTCCTCTCTTCCCTTCGCTGCACCTCATCTAGCTGCTCTCTCTCTCAATTTTCTTTTCTATTTCTTTTTCCTGCTTAAAACAACTTCCTTTTTTCTATGTCTGCTCCTCGATTCCCTCTTTATAAATCTCAAGGGTGCAGCCAAACTAATGCCGCTTGGATAATTCTTTGTATTAGAAAGTAATTAGGCTGACACTTTAGAGCACATTTGATTCTTTCTCTTGCTGCTAAGGTTTTATGTTGTACTTTATGAGGCATACAGATAAACAGAAGAATAGTGAGGTCATGGGACAAGGAAAAAAAAACGCTCACTAGTGGTAGTCATCCATTCATCCATCCATCTAGCTTGGCAGTTCTGGCCTTTTGTTACTTCCCAATTATATGAGCCTCATCCTCTCAGTCCTCACTGGGCCTTACAGTCACAGTGGGGCGAATGAGTCAGTGGGCTGACTGGAGAAAATGTCCCAGAGGTTAGAACACAGTCCTGTGTCTGCTCATGTGACTTTACCCAGAAATGCCAGCATACAAAATGGAAGAAGACGAGGGCAGAAACAGTGTAACCTTCTCATGTCACTGTTATGTCATTATTACTCTACTTTGTCTCAAATTATGAGCTGTACTCTTCCCAAGAAGAACGAGCTGAAATTTGGGGAAATATGTATCGTATATTTAGTTGTCAAGAGTAAGAAAAAAGGAAGGATATATTAGTCAAGTCAAGTCATGTCAAGTAGGCTTTATTGTCACTTCAACCATGTACAATTAAGTACACAATGAAACGAAACAACATTCCTCCAGGGCCAAGGTGCTACATGCAACATAAATTTACAGCACAAATTAACAGAAACACTAAACTAGCAGAGACAAGACAGATAGACCTAACATAAATTACAACATAAGTTTAACAAAGACTAACTGCTAGGTAAAAACTACAAGTTTTTACAGACAACATAAAGTGCATGTACAAATGTGCAAACAAGAGCAACCACAAAGTGACAGTGCAACAAACACGACAAAAAACATAAATAAATAATAATATGGTGTAGTGGTAGTGGAAAGCAAGAATTGAGGAATTTGTACAAAAAGTAGCCCAGTAATGAATATTGTGCAAAAGAGGTAAACAGTGAATCTGTCAGATTGTGTTTATTTGCTAATTATGGGGATACAGCAAGCAAAGGTAAAAAGTTCAGCATTTTTTACATTTTATTTTATGTATTACATAAATGGGACACAGTGTGATAAAGGCCTTAGCCAGGCCAGCTCTAACTTTCCTGTTTCCAATAAATTTGTGTAAAGATTAGCATCAAAAAGTGGAAATGGGGCAATTACTAAAGTGTCTCCAGGCTGTCCAAAAGGCTGGACCAGGTCTGTTCCTCTTCACAGGTACACTGCAAAAATTCAAAATCAAGTATATTTGTCTTATTTCTAGTCAAAATAATCTCATCACACTTAAAATAAGACACAATTGGCTAAAGAGTAGCATCTCAGTGAGATATAGGAACTTGTTTTTAGATACTGAATCTTGAAACTAGAGAATTTTCACTTGTTCCATTGGCAGATTTTTTTTCCACTTATTTTAAGCAAAAATATCTTGTTTTAAGTGGAAAAAAACAAGTTCCTATATCTCACTGAGATGCTACTCTTTAGCCAATTGTGTCTTATTTTAAGTGTGATGAGATTATTTTGACTAGAAATAAGACAAATATACTTATATGGCATTGCACTTCCAACTGTTATACAGAACAAATGCAAAAGGACCTATTTTTTCAACTGTTCCTTTACTGACATTTAAATAATCTGCTGACTTCTGGTTCAACAGAGCAGCGCACGAGTCAACATTTCAGAGGGATCCTGTCCAGAAAGGATCATCACCATCACTGGCTCCACAGACAGCGTCTTCAGAGCTTTTACCATGATCACGTACAAACTGGAGGAGGTATTTTTAATTCACTTTTGTAACCTACAAAACTTACAGCAATCATTTTCTTAAGGCATTTTAGTATATAATATATACGACAAACAAACTACAAGTGAGCAAGCTGTTGGCAAAACAGGAGGAAACCTCTAGGAGAAAACCACTCAAAAGGACTGCCATAACTGGTTGGAGTGAGGGCAAAGAAAAGACTTGAAGAAGCCCAAAGAGAGAAAACAAAACTGGAAAAAACATAAACTATGGGAGAGAGAAGAGAAAGTTATGATATGCAGTTGTAGCTTATAAACACAGGGAGTGAAACGAATGGAGAGGAGGAGAACTTTCAGTGCATCGTGGGAAGTCTCCCAGCAGTCTTAGCAGCAGAGAGTTTTACAGACACCTGGTCCGGCCCGAATCATAAAAGAAAGGTTTAAGGCGAAGTAGTTTCTGTCAGCTGAACCAAAATGAGCCTGCTCTCTGACAGCCAAGTGCTCTGTTGGGATAATACGGCACTATGTATGTATTATGAAGTTTGTAAGCTATAATGACGCCTGTTATTCATTGCTGTGACACTCAGGTGAAATTAGCTCATGTCTTTATTTGACAATAGTTGTATGCATATGGAGGTGCCTTTTGAAGTTGTCTTAATTCTTAGTGAAGCCATAACATCTTGTTTGTTGAACCTGGAAAAAGTGAAAGAAGCCATTTCGCCACATTAGTACAAGAAATCATTTCCTGTGCTTCATCTCTGCTTTACCACTAATGTGCTTTTATCGCTATCGATTATACTCTAAACTGCAGTGATGGAAGGAAAAAAAAAAAAACCTGACTGTATTGCACAGGGCTTGATGTGCTTTCATATTAGATTACTCTGCAGATGAAAATTTTGAATAGGTGGATGTAACTGCTGTTGCAAAACCATTCAGACCTTTGCAAGAATGTCATTATAAATGACGTGCAGCAAGCTGGATTACATCTATCATTTTTATTTCTTTCCTGTTATTTTCTTTATACTTTTCCAGAGTGATATTAACCGTCCAGGTACTAAAAGAGGAAAATGTTACTAATTTGTACTCATTAATGAGAATGTGTCATACACTTCTCGTCATCTATAGGTGAGTTATGGCAGTTTCTTCATGCTATTATCCCCACGGTGGCTGTCCATCACAGTGCTAATTAATATGGTGGAATGAGAGCCGCCTTCGCTGTGATTTAGCGTCACAGCAGATACGAGCAACGGAACAGGTGCTCTCTGCTCAGGTCGGCAGCTTTCAGTAAACATACTCTGGCTCGGAGCACAGTGCAGTATTCATTAAAGATCTTTCACACTCACCCTGAAACGCCTGAGTTTCCATGGCAACATGTTGGCTGACCCACTGTGCACTGCTTCCACCATAGCTGAGTTATTGTATGTCTGACACTTTTAATTAAAACCAAAGGGAAATAGTATGAATTTTGGGGGCACTGACTCTCAGTATATGCTTTTGTTTCTGTCTCAACAGTTTATGATTACAGAGCAGCTCCACCTCACTCATTCCCAGTTTAGCTGTTGATCAGTTGTGTGAGTTTTGTGCTCATGTGATTTATAGCTCATGTTTTCCCCAGCTGGTGCCACATTTATGCAAATGTAGTGATCTAATGATCAGGAAATTTGCTACACTTTCATACATGTAATTTGTTTTCAGGTGTTGAAGCACAGCATGCATAACAGCCACATAATCTCTCTGGATTAGAGTCCTTACACCACCAGCAGCACAATATGCTTTGGGGATTTAAGCTGAGGAACCCTTTGTGTGAGCTGCACTTGTATAACCAGTCATCTTAATTCCACCAATTTTGCTGTAAGAGCCTCTCTTCTCTATGGAAAGTATCAAAACGTTCACACTTGTTAAGATGTGGCTCGTATTTTTAGATCAAATCAAGAGAATGACGCCGAGAGTCTTGTGATTGTACAGATGAGCCGTGTGTGCATCTTCTAATGAGACGAGACGTCAGAGAGCCCGATCTGCCTTGATAAATATAGACGCGGCGCAGAGATTCACAAGAGGCACACCAGAATATGCTTTTCAAATTTTAAAGTTTTTAAAGATATTAGAAATATTATACAGTTTCCATCATGAGTAAAATCCCTTAAGGCTACGCAAACATGCTGTCCCCTTTTACGGCAAACTCTGCTGATTTTCCTGCAGACTGGCCCGAGTGCAAACCATTCAAGTCAAGCTGCATGTTTTGATTCTGTCAGATTTGCTGTTGGTTGAACTCTGATGGGAAGCATATTTACATTTCAAAGGTTCACAGAGAGACACTGTTCATTAATTAAAACCTCGATCTCCACCCACAGCAGATCAGATGAATGTTTTGCTACCTGCACTGTAAAAATACTCATCAACTCAGTCTCAAAATCCAATTTCTGCTCAGTTTCAAAGCAACATATGTTGATAAGAAAAGCATCTGAATGCATTTATTCTAAAAGTTTGAATGTTTAACTTTGGCTTGTTATTCAAGTGATATTGTTTCCTTAAGGAAACAACTGAGCTGTCATCTACAGCAAGGAAAGGAAACTGGGATGTATGGAGGTCTGTTTCTGCCATGAAACAAAAAGAAATTTTTTTTTTTTGCAAGACCAGATTTTGGGTTACCGTCTCTAACTTTCAAGTTATTTTCTTGAAATTTTAAAATAATAACCTGAACTATGTTCAAAAGTGAAGTCCAGATGAAAATAAGGATATTTCTCAAGGAATCACTGATTTATTTTAAAACTTGAGTTTCAAGAACGCTAACAGAACAAACAAAAAGACAAAAAACATATCCTCACATTACATTTCCCTAAAACGCGGAGCCTTTTTTTAAATATAAATAATCTAACAATTTAACGCTTTTTAAAAAAGATCTCCAGGACTTTGCTCCACACTAATACAGGAAGATAGAGACGCAGAGACGAAGGTTAATTACGTGCAGATGATGGATTGCTCTTTACTCTATCTGCCTCACACCTGACACTTCCTGTGTGGGTCCCACTGGCTTTTTCTGTTGTTGGATTCCTGTTGATGCAGCAGTAATTACATTTGGCTGCACTATAACTGGTCCAGCCCAAACCATGATTATATTGTCTGCACTGGTGTCATAGTTTAGACTGGGGTGTAATGCTAATGTTGCTATGAATCCAAAACTGACTGGTAAAATGAGCTGCGTTCAATCTCTGTCTACCTTGACCCATACTCTTAGATCTTTTCCTTTGAGACCCTCTCTTTCTTCTTGTGCTTTATTGTTGAATCTCAACCCATTTTTGCTATTTTTGTAAATCTCCCTCCAGGACTTAACTGCACTGGTGGCCAACGGCACCATCAGCTCCAAGCCACCGGTTACCCTCCGGCTGGTCATCCCTGCCAGCCAGTGTGGCTCCCTCATCGGGAAGGGAGGGGCCAAGATAAAGGAGATCAGGGAGGTGAGCAGCCAGAACACAAATCCAGTGCATGCTCTATGCCCACACTTAACAGAAAGGTTCATATCTGAAATATTGACAGAAAGAATCTCCTAGAAAAGAAGCTATACCTAAAAGCGAGTGATATATTTTTCAGTTTTGCTGGTTTTTAGCAGGCTGCATAATTGCAGTCCAAGTGTGATACTTCAATAAGAACAGAAACATGGCAATCAAATTGATCCTGTGTGTGTAATTAGCTGCAACTAGTAATAAACAGGTTGGCATATTTAATGAAAAAAAATTATAGTTGGAATTTCTATTTTATCTATTTTCTGCTAATTAGCAATAAACACAGAGCAACTGAGGCTGATAAGAATCTGAGGACCTGTCAACCAAAGGCAAACAGCCAAAAGCAGAAAATTTGATCTGTGTTTTAACAATTTTTTAATAATTGTTTCTGCTACTTTATCATCTTCTTAAATATGGTGTAAAATCTGGTGGTGTTTTCACAAATAATAAATTATAATGGTTGTTACACTTACCAGCTGTTGCAGTTTACACAATAAACTCATTTTCTTTATTTGTGTATGCAGATAGATTTTAAGTAACACAGTGTGGATATCATCTTGGAAAATTAATGTATTTTTCAATCTGACATGTAATTAAGTAAAACACATCAAAATGTTTCTCTTTCATTCATATTAATGTGTTGCGTATAAGCCTCATGGTGTAAGTCATTTATTGTTATATACAAAAACTTCAGGCACACCATGCATATGATATTATGCCTGCAGTAATATCATATGCATGGTATACATAGAAGCTATAAATAATTAAGTGTGCTAAAGAAATTGTTATATTTGCTGTTACAAGTTAAGATACGGACACTACACATTTTTTCTGACAAAGTCTACAACTTCATGCACGACACAGTGTCAAGGAGAAAATTGATTGTATTGATTGTAAGGTTTGTTTTGCTTTTTACATAAAAATTAAAAAAGCATTAAATATGTAGCATTTCTAAACTGTTATCAGAGGAAATGGAAATGTGTTGCATCGTGATTTGGAGGGTAATTGCATTCATATGTCGCATAAACAGCAATTTATATTCAGTTATTACGACCAACACCTGTGTTAACGTCATTGTGAGGACCAATTTGATATCATGAACACCAACTCAGAGAAAATTATATTAGTGACTGAAAACATGAACCCAGATTTGCCATTTGAATGTCGCTGACCCAGTTCGTTTTGTTTGTATTCGATCATAAAACAACATATTAGAGATACGAAATGTTCACCTGAAAATGTTTCGTGGAAACAGAGGAAGTCACCAAAGTGAAATTCTTTCTATGGGAACTCTGATGTACATAGTTTAAGAGCAATGCATCTGACAGCTCTCGGTGCATTTAACATAAAAAAAACACAAGTGAACACTGTTAATATGAACTACGTTACAAAGGATAAACGAAGTGTTGTGGCAGCTTTTTAAAAAAAAAATGTTATCTGTACTTTTTGGGTTGTGAAGTTTGACCATAAGTGAAGGAAATCGATGAAGCAGTCAAGCCCAGATATATTTACTTAACACGTCATAGGCCGTGACTCAGCAGTGACAACAGGAAAAACTCCTGACTGCATTCAGGCCCAGTTGAAACATTAGGATTAAACGTATCAGATCCATTGCCAGAGACATCTGACTCCTTAACTGTAGCTCTGTACCGATCTACAAATAGAATGTCGCTCATTTTAGCTTAACCTTCCCCAGTAATGGCATCCAGGTGATTTTGTGCGGTTAGATGGATACCGTTGTCTTGTTCATAACCTAAACTTGTTTCTGTTGTTTTGTTTGGTTGCCACAGGACCCATCAGTTACAGAGACAATGGTGATTTGTGTGTTTCAACGATCGCCTCCAGAAATAGGTCGATATCAGTGAGTGTAGATAAAGCTTCAAAAGTTTTAACTCAACCAGCACTCTTTGCCGTCAGGCATGCTGTATTAGTGATACATCAGCTACAATTAGGAGCATGGCATCTTGTAATTGTAGAAGTGGATGTTTTGTTTGTCGCGATATGACATTAAGCACGCCACAGTGCAGCTGGTTTTCAGTAGGGGCGGAGAAATATAATGTCAGCAAATCCAGCTCAGAGGGGGACAAAAAGAAGCTGTGGCAGTGTAATCGCAACACACCTTATCTTTAGGATCAAACTGTGTGTTTTTTTTTTCTTTTTTTCTAAAAACCCTATCATTTGCAGAGCACCGGAGCTCAGATACAGGTGGCAGGGGATTTGCTACCCAACTCAACTGAGCGAGGGGTGACGATATCTGGGAATCAGGACTCGGTAATCCAGTGTGTCAAGCTCATCTGCACAGTAATCCTGGAGGTAGGAAGCATACCATTCCTCTCTTTCCTCCATGCACCCACACCTTGCTGATATTTTGTCATTGCTCTGCTCCTACAGCTCGCATGCATGCTTTTATTTCATCAGCACGCTGTCTGTTATTGTCTGTTTCACTGGAGCAGAAATTTATGCATTTTTAAGCAGGGTAAATCCTTAAATGCAGCACAGAAAATGCAGAGAAACTGCTCAGTTTCTCTATTGTTTGAACCTTCTGTAAATCGCCTCGCAAGACATTGGATAAAGTCGAAAGGTGCCCCTCTCAGGTCAGAGGACAGCATTCTTTGCAGAGGGCACTAGTCAGCTAACAGAAAACTAACAGGCCCGCAGCGAAATCTGTCCACCTTTAGACAACAGCTCTCTTGAGAAAACCGAGAAGGAGATGAGAGGAAAACAACCCCAAGCACAGTTTCACCCTGTGTGTTCATGGGAGTGCACAAGTCCTTTTTGTTTTAGCATCGCAGCTGGACCTGACTGACTAATTGCTAGTTTGATCCAGTTTTCCAGGGCTTTCTTCAAAGGCTTGCAAGTTTCATTAGGATTCTGTACCAGTGGCGCCTTGCTTTTGGCTCAAAGATTTAAATTATGCAAAGTTATACAAAAAAATTTGCTGTGACTGCTCTACATTTTCAACCCCAAAACAGTATTGCCAACACTGCAGTTACTTGATAAGATATACAGTGTCATGTTCAGTGCATAATCTCCTTTTCTTTTTGGTGTTTGAAGAATTTTATCTTCAAATGTCAGTGGATGGTTGATTTATCCAGAGGGCGAACCCTAGCAAAGCCTTGAGCTCTGACACACACTAAAGCTCAAAGCTATTATCCACAAAAAGTGCTCACTACACTCCTTCATTTATTCAACGAATGACTAATATTATCAAAAGAAAAATAAGGCTGGGAATAATGTCACTGTCATTAGCAGTTTAGCTCATCATTAACTGTTATTGTGTTTTAATGTTGCAGGGAGTTTAACACCATTTGCACTTCATTTTTCAGGCTTCGGTGCCATCGCTGACTTTATTTCAGACTAGCCGTGTAAAGCTTATCCATGTCTAAAAGATTTATTCATGGTAAAAAGCTTATCTTGCATTCTCTGACCTAATGGCCTATTTTTGACTTTTTAGTCTCCCCCAAAGGGTGCAACCATCCCCTATCGACCAAGCCCCTCACCAGCTGCCCTCCTCATCGCCGGAAACCAGGTGAGAAAATACCTCACACATTGGTTAGCTTATCTGTGATAGAGTAGCACAGTGATTCTCAAAAGATGGGGTGAATTCACCTTTACAGGTATAGTGGCTGTACCGGAGTTGAATTAGCAAATTTAGATTCAGTGTGACAGAACTAAAGAAATGTAAGTGTGGCATTTAAAACTGGAGCAAAGGCAAACTATAAAACAGCTCATATAGATGGAAGGATTAGATTCAGATTCACTTTCAGCTTAGTATATTTTTTTATTTGTTTCACCAGTAGGACTAAAGGTGTACAAAATTCAGTTTCAGGGGTAACAGCCAGTTTAATGTGATCCTTTTTATCATCTCAGTTTAACATACTAAAATGTCTTATTTAGTCTAAAACACTCGTGATAGTTGAGAGTGAGGGAGTGAGGGTCTAGAAGTACTGGTGCAAATTAAAATGTGACAGTTTTAGCTATTTTCTGATCAATCTGTATCTGCATTTATTACTGCTAATAAAGAAAAATCTGAAAATAAAGAATAGATAATTGGAGAAACACCCTTCAACCATATTACAAGTGTTGACGTTACATAGTTTATCCACCCGAGGCCACTCTGCACGTTTTCAGCGCCGCAAACAACCAGCAGCCCAGACGAATAAATAAAAAAAGTACAGATAACAAATGTTAGGAAAATCTGTTTGTGTTGCATGTGACTGAAAGTAATAAAAATATCCGATTTTTAAATCACCAGATATTGCGATCGGTCTTGAAATTCCGATATCGGTCACCCTCAACAACCTTAACACAAAGAGAAACACTGCTGGCTTCATTTGTTAATCTTAAAGGTTGCCACTCTCTCTGTACCATCATAGTCTAAGAACAGCTGAATTAGCACTCGGGTCTGCATTGCATGGAAATATATGATTGTTTAAAAGCATAATGGTTACTGGAAAGTGTTTGGAGGAGGTGTTTCCTTTCACTGCATTGTTCTTTGCTTGGATGTTTTGGATCTTAGACAACCTTGGATGCTAACCCCTGTGTTGAAACAAGACTCATGCAGAGGGTCCTCAATGGGGGATCAGTTCTTTTATGAGTGTGCATGAGGGTGGGATTGTAGTAGTATTGTATATATTCTGCTGTTTGAGAAGGGACAGATATCCACCCTCCCATGGAGCGAGTCACAAGATTAGCAAGTGAGACTGGAGACCTGCCGTCTCCTCTGGCTACAGCAGCCAGATATTCTGCATAGCTGTCAGCAGTTCCTACACAGTTTGTGCAACCACAGACTACGGTCAATTTATGGAATGGCTTTGTGTTTTTGTTTGATATTCTTCATAATAGGCTATCAAATTAAACCCGGGGCGTGATCCTGGTCGCTCAGAGATATCTTTAATGAAGGGAGCGCAGTGATAAGGGGTGTTTGTATAATTTGTCAGAGAAGAAAATGAAGTGGAATGGGAAAGGGTCTGTGGATGAGTCACAGCCTATAAGCCTGTTAGGTGTGGCAAGGTGTCAGAAATGGAGCCTTGAGAGCCCATCTCAGATGTAATTTCTCTAGCTAAAGCCAAAGACAAAAAAAGAAATTTGATTTTTTTTTCTACTCATTATTTTTGCATCATATTTACCAGTAAAGGTTTCAGTTGGTAAGCACAGACACCCACACTCACTGTCATTTCAAAAATAATGGCAGAACTTGCAAAATATGAAATATTTGAGTAATAAGCTCCAGGACATATTTTTATTTTTTGCTTGTCTCCTTTTCTCTTGTGTTTTTGTAGGTGTTTGAGGCATCAGAATTTGCACCCCACCCTCTGTACTCAGTCGCACAGGGTGGCCTGGACCTCCAGCAGGTAACTGGACAATAATACAAACAAAAAAATGTCTCTCCAGGATTCAAACACTGGTCTTAGATTCCAATTTGGAGCACACAAATTAGTGTCAGGGCTGTGATGGTCTGCGTGGTGAGTGAGCAGAGGGGTTGTGTGGTATGCCCAGAGTTACACACTCCATCTTATGGCATGAGGTATTAAAAACAACAGCTGAGTGTAAGCTGCAGCTATTGTTCTGGCCTGTCATAAGAGCTATAACCCCTCCTGAAACATGATACCATCACACACAGCACCGCCACCTCCACCACAGCTCTGCCATCTCTTTTTTAGTCCTGCCTCGCTCTGCTCCAGAAACACTGCGGCTTTAGGAATATTCCTCCCATGACAGCAGTAGCAGATACTGTCATGTCAGAAAGGAAACAATAACATTTGACAAAAAGGCCATGGACTTAAACAAAATCTAACTGTGGCTCATGAAATATAAAGAGTTCACAATTGAAATGACTTGTGCTCTAGCCGGTAGGATTATTGCAGTGAATTTGTGGTTTGTGTATGCGTTCCTATATAAATAGAGCTCTAATGTATTGATGCATTGTAAAGATGAGCTTGCCTCTCCAGTTTATGACCTTATAGGATGAACTGGTAATAGCAGCCAGACCGCTGGCGTCAGGCAGAATCGAGTTAAGCTAAGTGCTGTCTGGTCGAGCCGTAACTATACTGAGGGAGGGCTGCACAGAGATAGATAGATAGATAGATAGATAGATAGATAGATAGATAGATAGATAGATAGATAGATAGATAGATAGATAGATAGATAGATAGATAGATAGATAGATAGATAGATAGATAGATGGAAGGACAGATGGACAGTGAAGCGAAATGGAACAAAATGAAGCTTTAGACTGGTGAAATATTAATGATCATATGTTATTATGTCAGTTGGTTAACCCACACTGTGTTTGTTTGAGGATGAGACAGCAAGAACAATGATTTTTACAGTTTGTATTTTTAGGATTTCGCAAAAAAATTTCTTTAAGAAATACTTGGGTTTAGCTAATTGTTTAAAGGTTAATTTCACAAAAATCAAACAAACAAAAACAAAAAAACAAATGTAATTTTGGCTTACCTGCAGTGGTTATCTTCCATTTATGTTTTCTTGCCCTGGTTTTAAGACATTTCAAGTTTCAGGTTATCACACTGCTGCAATGTAGAGAAAAGCAATCTTTGTGCAGTTTAAAGCAGTTAAACCGTTGCCTTTAACCCTAATCTTCTATTTGAGGTCCCAGAGCTCGAAAACACACTTAATTTTAAAAGCTTTCCTGACATGTCTCAGTAGT
>VURO01050457.1:34495-58431 GCA_015108175.1 Pelvicachromis taeniatus | reverse complement strand
AGTTTGTGTAAAAAAAAAAAGTTTCTTTTTTTTTTTTTTTTTTTTTTTTTTTTTTAAAAAAAAAAAAAAAAGGAGGGGGGGGGGGGGGGGGGGTTCTAGTTTTATTAGTAGAGCAGTGGAGACTGAAAAAGCCAAACAATGAAGAGGTAAAGGCAATCTCAGCTAGGTCCAAGGCTTTAGAGGTCTTCTATTTCATAACTCTGTGTCAGTTTCTCACAATAGTCAGCCACAATTTTTGATATAAATGATTGAAACTGAAGAAATAGTCCTTGTGTAATCCTGTGGACTACCAAGAGTAAAGGGACATTGCCCATATAGATATGTCCTGGTGAATGTTTTACAAATCATCTTAGTGCACTGAGCCCCACAAGTCAAATCCTACTGGCCTCCCTGGTACTGGGGTGCAGGTAGAAGTCTCAGGAGTAGATATTTCTAAACGTGGGCAAACCAGACAAAGTCTAGAAAGTCCCTAAAGGAAAGCACTGCACTGTCATCCACCAAGGTCAGTGGCTGGTATCCTAAATTTAATGGCTTCTTTGTTTGTTCATTCTTCACCATCTTTCAGGATCTTTGGCTGAGTATTTTTATGTGATTTTTCTTGACAAACAAACTAATTATATTGCTCATGATGGATGCAGAGTGTTTGCATTGCTTGAATCAATGCAAGTGAATTTATTTCTTTGTTTTTTTGGTAAAAGTTGGTTCTCTGATTATCATTTAATTTTACTTATCAGAAAAAGGCATGCATTGACAGCAAAGCACTTCCATTAAGCGGCTGCAGATTTATTGCTTGTGTGTGACATTTTTATTGCTGTAATTTACCTAATGTACGACGCTCTTTTTCAGGCCTACACTTTGCAAAACCAATATGGCATTCCACATTCAGAGGTATGACCATTTGATGGATGTGTTAAAACTTTAATATTACATGAATAGTTTATGGTTTTGTGTACAATCAAGTTCTTCCTCTTTGTTTTACAGCTGGCCAAGTTACATCAGCTCTCAGTGCAGCAAGGCCTGAGTCCTATTGCCCAGCCTACTTCAGCTGTCATACCCGGTGTGTGTTGCAGGCATTTTAATCATTGCTTTCTTAATTGCAGATTGATAACCTGCGTTTAGACATCAGAAATAAATGCCAGCTGTTTTTATCTGTGCTGATTGTGAGCTTTTGTCAATTAGAAGCGAGGAGGGGGGGCTTTGTAGCTTTTTTATATCTCCTAGTGTGAGAGAGAAACTATTAGGTGAAACGATATGTTGTTCGCAGTCAGAGAACTAGGAGAAAGAAAAGAAAGAGTGCCGTGTTAAACACCAGCCCATTAAAATGGAAATTAAATGCTTTACTATATCTGGCAGTTTGCAGCTGAAAGGGTTTCTCCTCTATCTCAATGGTGTTTTTGTATGGCTCTGCTAACTAAAAGAGCCGAATGATATTTCAATTCGGTTTTATTCAGTTGATGCGTGTATTTTCTCTCCTATCAGGGATGGACTCAAACTCTCAGACGTCTCAGGAGCTGCTTATTCCCAATGATGTAAGGAAAAGCAAGTCAATCTTTCTGTTTTTGTTCTTTGTGTTGTTTATATTGTCCCATTTGAGCAACAGCAAAAACAACAGGAAGTCGTCACTCAGCTCACATGTGCGCAGCACCGAAGCAGGTGACTGGCTGCGACTACAAAGACGTCTGGTGTGACTTCAAAGGAGACGAGAGACATGCTTGTGACTTACTAATTATCCTCGTTATTTTAACCTCAGACTAACCCAAGGTTAAAGGGATTTTGAGCTGATATGGATCCTTTCGCATTATTGTCTGGGCTGCAGTTGCAATGTCTTAGAGGGACTCCCGTGAGTGTTCAGTAAATCCTCTCATGTTCCCTGACCTACTTAGAAGCTGTCTGCTGTCAAAACAGCCAATAACGAAACAGACAAAGATCCTTTCCCTCTCCACTTAACCTCCACCATCGTTTGATGAAATGCCTCTCCAATCTGAGAGATGAAAATGCAAGACATACATTTTGTCTTCAAATTCACTATTAGTTTGTTCAGTTTGGTCAGATGGTTATCCTGAAGCATGATTATTCACAATAATGAAATGTTGCTGAAAATGTTGTTGAAAATTCAACCATAAGGCTGGGCTTTAAATGTCTTTTTTTTTTTTAAAAGGTGGTTGTGAAGTTACTGATGCAGAAATAAAACCATAGAGTAAGATGGCATAGCCACTACTCCTGTAGGTGTGTGTGTTTGGCATTAAAAAAAAAAAAAAGAAAAAACAGGAAAAGGGAATAAAAATAACTTTAACTTTGCTGTCTTTGTTCAAAATAAGAAAAAGGGAAGAACTGGTCTGGTTACTCAAGGGTCTGCTTTACTGTGTAGGATATAGCCACATCCCTGAAACAACATTTCTAAAATGCCTGAAGGCATTTCTTCCCCAGTGTAAACCCCCCGCATGGCGAGTGGCACAATGCATCAGAGGTATGAGGGAGTCCAGTGCTATATGTGACAGGGACAGCTGTAAGCTCCAACCATTGTTCCAGAAGAGAGGACTTAGAGCTATGACTGAGCCTCCTCAGCCCTCCATTCCCCCCCTTCAGGCCGGCCGCACTCCGGCCACACAATCCTGCTCTGTGCTCGCACACTGAACGCTGAAGGAGAGTTGCACGCACACACAGATGTATTCAGAAACTGCTTACACCCAGTCAGCAGTATACTGTAGTTCTGCGGTGGAAGGAATTTAGCCAGAAGAAAAATGGCTGCACCTTTGCCATCCCATCCCTCTTCTTGTGTCCTTTCAAACGACTACCTCAGCAGGAAACCAACAAAATATAGGCCACTTACAGGTGAGGACGACGAGCACTGTGCATCATTACTGTTTATTAAAATAACTGCTTAAAAAAAAAAGGCAAAAGTTTAATTATCAGATTTTATTTTCTTCTTTTTTTTCAGGTTCACACACTGATGTGTGTGGGTGAGCTGGTGTAAAAGCCCTGTGATTTTTGGTCTCAGTGGGGTAGAGATGTTATCTGTGATTTGAGCTCTGTAGGGAGCATTGTTTCTAGAGTTGTTCTCTAGGCTGGCCACTGTCTGTGTATCTCTCCCCCTCTAAATAAACTGCTGAGCCAATAATAGCCAGGCAGACCAACCAGGTCGCTGTGTGACAGATCAGACATTGTGGAGCAGGCTACTTACTTCTCAGGAAAGGAATGTAAAATGGAGGGAGGACATTGTGTGTGTGTGTGTGTGTGTGTGTGTGTGTGTGTGTGTGTGTGTGTGTGTGTGTGTGTGTGTGTGTGTGTGTGTGTGTGTGTGTGTGTGTGTGTGTGTGTGTGTGTGTGTGTGTGCGTGTGCGCGCATGTTGTGTACTTCTGCCTATACGTCAGCCACTGTTAAACTTCCTGCACACTCACTTACTACAAGTACTTCATCACTGTCTGGCCCACTCGCAATATATTTGGCAACATAACCCTGTCGCCTGAGCCTTGACACCCTGCACTTGAGCTGTTGCCCCGAGCTTTGGCTCTGCTGAATATTGTCACTAATGGCCATGGGTGCAGGTAATGAAAGCAAAACAAAAGTGATAATGTATTTTGGAATGCAATAAAACTCGTGTCATTGTCTAATCTGCTCTCAGCAGAGAGAACACTCAAGCCAATGGGACTGTATATTATATATTTGAGTTATTTTCCCATTATGTTTTCCATTAGTGCAGAGATGCATCTAGCTGGCGTGTGTTTGGGAAGTGATTTGTTTGGGAAGTCATCACCACTCTGAGGAATCAATAACCTTTTAGCCACTCAGATTAATGAGAGGCAAATGTGCCTTCTCTCGTCTCTTTTACCGGTGCGCACACAGTAGCAATTAAGGGAGACTCGCCAGAGGGGGGGGAAGGTTTGACATGCATGATGAATGACCAATCCAGTGAAGACAAACAATGTAATTGCAATATTTGAAGTGGGCTGCATTAAGTCAGCTCAACAGCAGTGCAGTTTTCGTAGTGTTCCCTCTCCTTTGCCCTCTTTGTCAGAATCACTTTGATCAGCACAACAGACCCGACAGTGGGGAAAAAGCTGCGTTCAGTCAAATGATTTATTAGCCCCCCGGATTCTGTATATCTACATAGTAATTAATATTTCCATCAAACTGACCTGATCCGTCTCGACTCTGTCCTCCCGCAGCTGATTGGCTCGATCATTGGTCGTCAGGGCACTAAGATCAACGAGATCAGGCAGGTGTCAGGAGCTCAGATTAAAATCGGGAGCCAGCTGGACGGGACAAGCGATCGCCATGTCACTATCACAGGAACACCAGTGAGCATCAACCTGGCCCAGTACCTCATTACCTCCTGGTAAGGCCCAGTGACACACACAGCCATCTAATGAATCACTGCAAGCACAGGCCTGACAGAAAAGCACCGGCTTAAAAAGGTCAAAGGTCGTGCTATAAGTGATAATGAGGTGCTGCTGGTATGAAGAATGAGTAAGAGCAGGTCTGTGTTGTGTGCTGTATAGTAATGTCTTGGTGGAATTCGGGCATTGCTGTGCTCTGACAATGTTTTTTTTTAATAAGCTTTCCTTCTATATAAGAACATAAGGAGTGAAATTAATCTGCATTAAATTGTTTTAAAACAGGGTGCAGATTAAAACTGGGCACATAAAAATGATACTAAGAAATAAATAAAATGAACTAGGGCCAAAAGATAAACGGCACAGATTATAGATTATATATAATATTCAGACAATAAAAAACATTAAAGCATATTAAAAGTATTTACTTCACATTATCTTTATATAGTTATCAGTCCTTGCTTTTACCAATTTAAAATGATTTTTTTCTGCTTGCAAAAGAGGTAAAAAAAAACCCAAAACATTCCCACTTCAACCCTTGTGACTGATTCAGATCAGCTTTACCTCATTATTTTTTGGTATTCCTCAAATCACATTTCTTTCTGTGTAAAATATATACTAGCAGTGACAAAAAGGTGTCAACAATGATAAAAACGTTTTTTATATACAGTACGTACTGTATATAAACATTTGATCTGGCCCATATACTGGTGATCATACTCACTTATGTTGATAACGTCATAAACAAATAACATATTGAGGCTGAGATATTGAAGAATATTGCTAACAGCTACTGCAGCAATAAAGTGGATCACAGTTAGGTTGCTCAAACCTGTAAAACAACTAAAAAAAAAAAAAAAAGTAAAACAACTGGGTCAAAAAGTTATGGGAGACATATCAAATGGAACAAATGATACACTCACTGAAAAATATTTTTTTTATCAAATGGTAGAGGCCGGCTAATATAAACATCTTTATCCATCCATCCATCCATTTCCTTCCACTTCAAGGTCACAGGAGCCTATCCCAGCTGACATAGGGCAAGAGGGGAGGTTTAAGAGGGCAGTGGGTATTTGCAACACTTGGATTTCATGCCCTCTGATTTTTCTTATTTTTTTTATATTTGCCTTCTTTAACCTCAAACGGACAATGACTTAAAAGGCATCACTTCCAGTAAATCCTGTTATAATGTGACGCAGCTCCCTCTGGAGCCACAAAAAGATTCTTTTTTTTTTTTTTTCAAACATGCATTAATGCTCTCCAAGATCTGCAAACACACTGCAGTAAGTAACTTTGGTGGAGTTCCCATTTAATGAGTTTCCAGAAACTTCTGCCAGTGTTGCAGCAACAGAATAATCCTCTAATCTTCCTTCCCAGTCCTATCTCCACATCTCCCTTTTCTTTTTTTCCTATCATAGTTTAGAGACAGCCAAATCTACAGCCCAGGCAGCCACCATGGGAAGTCCAGTTGACCTCAACATGGCCTTCACCCAGCCAGCCTCCCCAGCTGCTTCTCCTGCACCCACCCTGGCTGCCGTGAGCACCCTGACCCCAGCTCATGTTCTGGGAACTCCGTACGGTGCCATGCCCCTCTCCGGGCTGCTGGGGGTGAAGTCCGTCCCCTTTCTGACTTTGTCCAGCCCGGCCCCAGCCGTAGCCGTCACTGCAGCACCCTCCCACACCACTCTGGCTGCCTACACAGCCAAAATCTCATCAGCCAACTGCATCAAAAAGCCAGAGAGACAGAAGTTCGCTCCCTACTGATGAAGCCTCTGAGCTCCGTGCACAGAGAGTCACATGAAGGACATCTGCAGTGTTCTTTCACAAACGCCTGATGTAGCCATATCCGCTGGCAGAGATGCTCTTGCCTTTTATTCTATGACACACCAACAGAGACGAGACCAACGGAGATGTGGATAAAGCTATTAAAAGTTATTTACGACTATAGATAATTTGTGAGTTACCCATGACTTGATGGACAGCTTTCATCGTCACCTCATCACTGTTATTGATCACGAAAAAACAATAAAAAAAAAAAAAGGGTTGAGGTCTCACCTGAGAGACACATGTTTACCAGAGTTTACATGTGTGTCTCAAGTTAGAGATCAGCTAAGTATTTATCCTCAATAAATTTGTAAATTATACTCAGATGACAGATGCTCTACTGTATGATGCTTTTATACAATGTCTACGTTTGCCTCTTGAAGTTTTTAAGAAAATTTGTAAATGTCTGGGGGGTGTTTTGTTTTTGTTTTTTTAATAATCCGTGCTATATTACTGTACTTTATGTTGTTCAGTGTTATGTCTGTTTTGTTGGAATTTCTTTTGAATGTGCAACTTGGTTAATCTTTATTTATTAGTATTGTTTCATTTATTAAAAGTCTTTGGTTCCTGTTAAAGGTGGCTTTATCCTTTTCCTTCACAGCCATTTGAAGAGCAATGATGCAGCAGTGCAGAAACTCATTTTCAAGAGGAAACAGTACATTCACACACTCAACACACACAAAAAAAAAAAAAACAAGACAATGCCAAATTTAGGTTATTCCTGTTTTCTCTCAAAGAACAAGATGGCAGCTTCTCATTTTAGCTACAAGAACTGATGAGCGATTCTTTTCACACTATTGTGCTCATGTGCCCCAAAACAATAACTGCAGAATGAGACAGTGCAACCTCAGAGGAGAAAAGAGCTCTGCCAGCATGATGGGCAATGTGCTCACATGTCAGCGTGCATGTATAAAAGCGCACAATCACATGGCGTTCTGTGCAGAGAAAACGCGCTCTGTAAGTCCCTCGAGACCAAGCGTAGTGAGACTGTAAGGCAGAGGGGTTTGTGTGGAAAAAAAAGGGGCACTAACATAGCTAGGAGCTAGAAAAGATCTGAGGATTCACAGTGATGCTGTGAAAAAAAAAAATCAGTATCTGCATCAGCATGCGCCACAGCATCATCATCCTCAGGAGAGGCAGCTAGAATTCTTTCATCCTAACTATTTCTGGGGTTTTTTTTCTGTCACTGCATCATGGATATGCGAGACACTATGAGTGCACATTCCTCACTGTTACCAAACACATTCACTTTTTAGAGGCAAACAAAAAAAAAAAAGCCAGTGCTTCAGTTTCACCGACTTTCTGCTGAAGTTCAGCAAACAGTGAAGCTAAATTATGACACAGAGAAAACTTGATCTTTGAGGTCCTTGAATTTCTCTTCTAGCTCTATGGCAACATCACTTGTGAGTCTATATATTATTCTTTCTAGGATCTACTAAAATCCATCCAAGTACATACCAAGAGAAAATGCTTGTAAAATCACCTTCAAATGACAAATCAAAGCACCCTTTTCAGCAATAACTCAAAGAAACAATTTTCTGTATGGCTTTATCAATCTCTGACATGATTGTGGAGGAATTTTGGGCCACTCTTCTTTGCTTCAGTTCAATGGGGTTTGCAGACATTCGTGTAGGCACAGCTCTCTTAAGGACCCACCTCATCATTTCAGGCAGGTTGAGTTCCAGACTTTGACTGGGCTTCTTTTTCAGCCATTCTGTTCATTCATGTGCTTAAAATCTTTGTCCTCTTACATCACCCAGTATTGAGTTTTATCTGTCTGACAGATGACCTACCATTTGACTCCAGAATTCTTTAAGTACAGAGGAGTTTGTGATCAATGCAACAACAGCAAGGTGTCCAGCTCCTGTTCCCAAGCCCAGAACATCACCACTTCACCACCATGCTTGACAGCTGGTATGAGGTGTTTGTGTTGATGTGCAGTGTTTGGCTTTCACCAAATATAGTGCTGTCCATTGTAGTCAAACATCTCAACTTTAGCCTCTGACTGCAGTCTATTTCTAACTAACCCATTCCCTTTGACCCATAGTATACTATAAAAACCTATCACGTGTTTATGTTACAGTTTTATAGCATTTATAATATACCTAGAGTCTGGCGCAGATCAAAGTCCATAGTATTTAAAGGTTTGCCCATAGCTTACTGTGAAATATGCTTTCTTTACATGAACAGATAAACTCCACTGATATTCCAGCTCCATTGCTACACACCAGATTTGTTGCATTAGAATATCAAAGCGTGAAGTTTGAGCTGGTGACAGCTGGGACCTTAGCTGTCACTTAGCTGTCACATTTTCTTTCTTTTCCTTCTTCTTCTTTTTTTCAGTTGTGGTGGACTCGGGGGATGTGTGGCATGCTGTTATCTATGCACAGACACTCGCAAAACTGAAAATAGCACAAATATCTGCATTCTTATCATTGTAGCACTCAGCCTCAGTAATTCAGTGACAAACGGCACCCTCTACTGTCGACTCAATATACTGCTTGACCCTTCGCGGTACAGAAAAAGGTAGAAGAGTTAGAGCTGATAAAAGATTGTCTTTAATGTTTGGCATTGTTAATGAATTCCATACCACAGCAGTTATGGGAGTAGGAAAACCACTTTTACAACCAAACACTGTTTGATCATGCTAACACCATATGTACAGGAAAGCACATTGAAAAGTGTATAAAGTATTTATATGAGAGGACTCAAGTCAAGAACGGTGGAGACAGCCACAGTCTAATGGATTCGTCCTTTTCCAAACACTGATTATAGATATTTATCAATTACATTGATCTCTGGAGTACATGTATATACACAAAACAACAATAAACCTTTTTGGGGTTTCTGCAATAAATCTCAAAAATATTTCACAATACCGCTGTATGTACAGTAACAGAATTTACATTGAAAAATTCTATTGTACCTATATTTTGAGTATCACTTCAGTCACCAGTTATCCTCAACACCATCAAGCTCACAAGAGATACTCACGTTATAGATCTAATAACCTCATGTTCAACTCCATACAAAGTACAGCAGCCTAGTCAGTGCCTTCTGTCTCGGTACGGTTTCTGAAATATGTTCACACAACTGATGATCTCACATACAAAAATAGATGTTGTCTAGTCAGCTGACAACTTGATGTACAGTAACACAAAGCATCCACCTGCAAAAAACAACCAGGAAAACAAGTAATTGTTAAAATATTAGCTATATCCTTCCAACCCCTACAGGATGATAAAGAGCGCTGTTCCTTCTGCCCCACAGTAAAAGTAAACCTCTCTGCCAGTCCGGGCTTCAGCATTCTTGTGAAACATGTCATCAGTTTTGAAACAACAGAAGGTAATTGAGAAAGAGCCGCAGGCAGAATAAGAAATATTAGCGCTACAAACCAAACAACAATCTGAAACCAAAGCAGGACAAAACCATACAAAAACATCACTAGGTAGATATCTTCTTTTCTTTTCTTTTTTTTTTTCCTTCAGGGAGTATACGGTGAAGAAAGTGAAAAGGAGAATGGCTGTTACTAAATGAGCTCCCCACAGTCCGGATGAGAGGTCAAACTGCATTTGAGTGCACTTAAGGCAGGTAGGCGATTCCAATGCTGTCTGTGTGGGCGCCTCGACCGGTCGCTGAGCAGTTGGGGCGGATGGGTGGGGGGCGTGTGGGCTCGACAGTGTCGTCAGGCACAACACAAATCGCCACTGCAGCTGTCCAGGTTCAGCCCTCGCTGCTCAACATGGTCTGACAACCATACACAGAGAAGGAAAATGATGAAGAGAGAGTGGTGTTGGTGTTAGTTTGGAGTCCAGCAGGTGTGAAGTGGACAGTTCTTCATTCTCCGTGAACATGAAAGCTGACAGGTGTGGGGCCTGTCTGTCAACTGTCCTCAGTTTCCCTTCAGTCTGCCGAACACCTTCATTCCTCTCGAGATATCTTTGTCACACAGAAGAGACAAATAGAGACGTCTTCAACAAAGACTCAACTTAAAGCACTTAAACATTAACCAGGATTGCAGCTGGTGCAATACAAGTAGGAACATCTCATCTGAATACATTCACGTGGGTTTCCATATGCATGGTACGGATGGGAAATCATCAGTGACTTAAGTTCGTGTCCCTTGAGATGCTGGTCCAAGAGGAGAGCTGCAAGTACACCAGCGATTTGCGACAGCCCAGCAGCAACACGTATTACAGTGCGCATTTGATATGATTCACTATTAAGGAGCACTTAACAGTGTTTTGAAAAAACATAATGGACGTAAGCCTTTGAAAACACTATAATGTAGCAAATTTATCAAAATAAGAATTCATATATATGAAGCATTTAAAGCAGAGAAGTCATCTCGCTGTGACTAATAACCTTCTGTAGTTTCCTTGTGTTGTGAAATGACACGAAAAGCAAAATTAAGGGAGTTCACAGCTTATACTGCACCTGGGATCATGTTGGTTATGATCGTGGTCGTCATGTTTCACAAAACCGTTTTCATATTATTCTCAAGTGGAAAAAAAAACATGCTCACAGACGAGTTGTACGATTGTGTACAATCAATATCAATTTTTGAATAGAAGTTAATCGATCCCATTGTTCAAGAGATATTTTTCTTTTAATTCTAAGAGGCCACGCGGAGCAGCGGCAGCAGTTGTGCCTCAAACCGTAGCTTCAACCGTCTTCACCCTTCATTCCTTTCCTTCATGTGCACTGAACTTAAACCACAGAACATGACAACTGAGCATGCTCCATTGCGTCACATCAGACTTGTTCTACTGCTGCTTCCTTTTACTCAGTGCAAATGAAGGGAAGAAGAAAAGGAGAGGAAAGCTCTAACGTAAACTGAGCTGGAGTTTCAGATCACTGTGTCTCCTCGTGCTCCTCGCTGATGCACTGCTCCCAGGCATGTTTGCCCTGGTCCTCCCTGTGGCCATGAGGGGAATGGAAGATCCTGCGGGGGAGCGGGATGGGTTGAGGTGGCAGGTCCTCCTCAGGAATGCAGCCCTCTCTCAAGTAGGGTTTGGGGGGCACAGCTGGAGGCTGAGGTCTGCGGTAAGGGATGTGATGAGGGCCATGAGTAGGGGCGTGGTGGTGAGGTGGTGGCCCATGGGAGTGGCTGTCCAGCCCTGGGTGGGCATGAGCGTGAGGGTGCGGGTGGGTGTGCGGGTGTGACGCAGGGCTGCGGTAGTGGAAAGGGCGGACCGGGTCCATGGAGTCGATTTCTCCTCCGCCGTAGTGGATGTGCATGTAGGGAGAGGCCATGTACTCGTCAGGTGGGGACCACAGGTGACTCGGGAGAGGCTCCAAGGCATCGTTCCTGATGGGTCCAGGATCAGGATATTGACCCCCGAAGTTACTCTCACTCAGGGAGGAAACACCGCTGCTGGCGCTGCCTGATAGAGTGGAGTTACTGCCCCCCAAAGCCGACTGAGGACTGGTAGGAGAGCCAGGGATTGGGTGGAGAGGAGACTAGAGAAAGAGAGAGAGAAAGAGAGAGAGAGGATGTCATGGGTGTCTTAAGTAATGTTGTTAACACTTCTCCTGAAATGTCAAGAATACTGAAAAACCCAGTAATATGACATGTAATGGTTAGGATCCAGTTAATATGTGTGCGTGTCTGTGTTTGTGTGTAAAAGCAGGGAATTTCATAAATAAAAGCTTCTAAGAAAGTACTGTTCCTATGAAATGTTCAAAATGTGCTTTGAAAAAGCTAAGTTTACATTTCGGCATCATATCTTTTTCAACTTTTTCCATCTTGGATGCTTTTTAGAGTTGTTGTCAAATGTTATCTTAATGCGGAAAAGAGTTAAGATGATATCTAAACAAGGATCGAGTGTAGAAGAACCCCAAATAATCAAAAGATCAAAATAATCAAAGTAAACATTTGCAAGTTGTGAACGTTATGTGTCCTGAACAAAACAGGTGTGGTAGCAGGGTGTGGTCTTTGGCTCAGCTGCAGGGGTGGATTAGAAGGTTTAGAGGACCGTGTCAAGAGAGGCTGGCTGGAAACTGTTGGTCCTTATCTAATCATGTCTCTTCTACTTATGCAGTAGCGCGCTGAGACTGAGGTGACTGTACAGAACTTAGTTTGGCAGCCGGAAATCTACAGCAGCTGGCGCCCTGAACAAGATCCGGCTCTGTCTGAAAAAACAGTGACAAAAGTGTGTAAAAAATAAAGAAACCAGGCACGCCAGTTTACCCGTGTCTGGCAGTGTGTGCATTAAGGTCGCTAATGTGGCAGAGATTTGCTATAACGAGCAAATACAAAATTATAAATTCAAACTTCTGGGATCTAACTGTAGTGGATGATGTTTCGCTTAAGCTCGTACCTTTCGGAGGGAACGGACAGGCAGGGCAGGAGGAGGGTCGCTGTTCTGTTGGTGAAACGCATCACAGTGCATCAGGAAATGTCCTGTGAAGAGAAGTTCAAGGAATAAAAGTAAGGAAAAGCAGTAAGGAATAAAAAACAAACAGCCCACAAAGTCCATAGACAATGAGTAGTACCCTATAAAAGATCAAAGCAACATATTCAGGTGGCATGCAGTCTCCAGAAAAAAAGGCATATAACTGAAAAGTGCTTTATAGAACAAGGATTATTCAAGCATTTGAATTGAGAAAATCCAAAATGGGAAGAAATGAGATCTCACCAGGTTAAACGCTAAACACCACAAGTTTAAAGAGTTCAATGTGAGCTTGCAACTGAATCAATCAAGAGCTAGACAAGAGAATAAGATACTTTTGAAAATCAAAGTGATTCCTTCAAATCCACAATAAGCATAACTGTTAAGTAAAATGAAACGGTACCTGGTGGGAAGGACCTGGGTGGGACAGGGGGCATTATTACCCCTCCGGTAGAAGCTGGCATGTAGGTCATCTGCTCCCTGTTCTCCCCATCCAGACTCCAGCTGCTGGGAGTGCTGGGAAAGACTGGAAGGGAATACAAAAACTTTTTAAGACAACACAAATATGCACAAAAATAACTAGTTTGTTGCTCATACGCTACCTTTCTCTGGTAGATTCATGTGAACATCAGTACAAGGCTTACAGGGGCTAACTTGCTGAAGTAAGGCACGCTGCATGTGGTTGTTCTGGAAAAATAAAATTAAGCAAAAGAACAAAATGACACAGAAACTGCCACTTAATGTGAACACTTTTTTTTTTTTTGCATATTCATTCAGCATTATGGGACTGCAGATTTGCCCCCACCTGCCCATTCTCTGCCATGTTGTAGTACATGGAGTTGTTGGCTCTCTCGCGATGAGACGGCAACAGAATCATCACTTCTCGGTTGTGTTTGGCCTTATCGGGTAAGGATGGAGAGCCTGGACAAAAAATAATAAAGACGCGCAAGTAAACGATTTCTATCTGCAAATAAATATGGAACAAAGATGTTTGTTGTCCTAAAAGTGCCAAATTTTGCAGTCTTGTTACTTTGTAGTGTTGTTGATTTATGTGACCATTGTATTACAGGATGGTTAGCATGGTTAATATACAGTAGTAACCATCAGATGTGACTTTCTGCTTTGTTCCTCACCTCTGGCACTTGAAGGGGCAGAGTTAATAATCTGGGAAGAGTTGGAGCGGATTGAGCTCAGGCTGGAGGAGGAAGGGCTTGGCTGCAAGACAAAACTTTTATTTGTCTTTTGTACTCTGTAGAATAAACCAATGATTTATGCCGTGAAATGAAGAGTCAATCAAACCAATAATATTTAAGTGAAAGAGTTAGATTACAGTTTAAATCCTCAAAAGATCAATTCTCATGTGAGTTGCACTCTGTAAAAAACACAAATTATTACAAGCTGAAACACATTCGCACCAGTATTTGTTTGTTTTTACGTCATCCAACTCCTACCTGCATGTGTAATGCCTCCTCAGGGTGTTCCCCAATCAGGCCGTCGGTCATGATCACGAGGTTTCCTGCCTCACTCGACGTGTGAGAGGACAGGGAGGAGGACGAGTGTCGGATTGAGCCCTGCAGGTTTAGAGGACTGCGGGACAGACATAACGATTGAGATCACTGAAACATTTATCTCTGTGTTTGTTTAATCATTTTGCATTTTTATGCCTCTTTTACAGCCTGTACAGATTTATTTCATAAGGCATTTTTGTGTTAATTTCAAGAGTTTGGCTCATACTGCATTTTAGATTCAAATCACGGGCATAGCATAGTGCAGAAATCCATACAGCTCCCCTGGGTAATGTTTTGAAGGTTTGAAAATGATGAGGCTAAAACACCAAACGGATCTCTAAACTTGCTTAGAAGAGCACCGCGACTGACCTGTGTCTGTGCATGAGCCGCACGCTCTCGGGGCTCATGTGGCTGTGGGAGGAGAGGATGCCTCTGGGAGAATTAACCCCTGGGCACCCTGCAGGTCCAAATCGATCCACGCCAGGCAGACCCTGCTGGGACCCAACCATATACTGCTCTGAATATTTACACTGCTCACTTATAAACCTAATGCACTGAAACACACATGGCGCACAGCCTGAGTCATGTGTCACTCTACTCACATGGTGTAAACCTGTTCTCATCATGTGGAACTGGTCCACGAGCTTTTTGTGCAGAGGACGCATCTCTGGATGCACCAATTTCTCGTGAACAGCCAGCCCTACTCCGAGAATATGTACCTGATGATAAAATCAGAGGAATCAGTAGTGACCTGGAAGTTTCATAACCAAATGGTATGGTTAACATATGGTTAATGCATATTTTGAACTTTTTAAACCCAGCCTGACCTGTTCCTGCATTAGATCCTTCAGATGTGAGATCCTCTCTGTATCCTCTGGGTGACTGCTGATGTAATCTTTATCAAAGAACGCCTGTGGTAGAGGGTGAGTCAAAAAATAAAGATCTCTCTCACAACGCCAATTCATCATTTCTGCCCTCCTCTCTCCCTCTCCCTCTCCCTCCACCCTACAGCAGTACCTCCTGATATCTGGCAATGCCTCCATTCACAGCAGCATCTATGACCCCATTGAGACACATGCTGAGCGGGTTGATGTTCCCATGATGCTGCCTGTGCTGGTACTGGCTAATCAAAGTCCGCAGCTCCTGGGTCTTATTCTCCACCACGTAAATGGCGTTCTCCAGGGGGCTCACCTCCACCTTGAAATAAGATAGACAGATATTAACTTTGAGCTTTGATGAAAGAGGGGATGCCTTTAAATCTTAACAGAAAACTGGACATTAGGTAATGTGTACTGTACAAGGTGAGTGAAAGAACATCTGAGCTCCTTACCACTTCTCTCCTTTCAACCTCTGCCCAACGGGAGATCCCAGGAAGAGGACGCAACAGGATCAAAGTTGTTCTCTCAATCCACAGACTCTGTTAAACATGCGGACAAAGAAGTGAGGTTAAGCCATCTCATATTAGCCACATCTGCTAGAATAATATAAAAGAAAACCGAGTGGAGACCCAACAGTGTATAAAGATGAAGAAAAAAAAAAACCGGGCTGGCAAACTTTTCAACACCGTGTTGTAGAGTACAATATAGGTCATTTCAAACTAGTGAGAATTCCTGCGTGGTGTGGTTCTGAATTTGGGTTACTGTGTCAGGACAAACTACAGTATCAGACCTACAAGTCTCTTAAGCCCTGAAGGTTGTAGGGATTTGAGCATTGTTAATATCAAGATAGAGATGGCAGGTAAAATAACAACAATAAAAACAACAGCAGCAAAAGTTAAACAACTGTATTAATTTACTGGAAGTTAAACTTATAATTTAAGGAAAATGGATTTCTTCTTTTCGTTTTATCTTATCTTATGTTCATGTAGTATCCAGTATCACAATCCTCGCAGTCGGAGTTCTGGTTGTGTTATGCACACGTAAACATCTTATTTTGAGAAACCAGAGTTTTGTAGCATAGAAAATACCTTATTTAAATTCCTTTGTTGGTACAGACCAGATAGCCTCTAATAATCTGATACTGTTATGATCCTGTTTGGTGATAATAAGATCTCTCATGTTGTGTTTCAAAATAAGTTAAAAATAAATCTGAAAGATTAAGTGAAATGAAAGCAATGACTGGTTAGAGTTTTAAATATAACATTGATCCAATGAATGCATTTCATCACCTGTCAAGATGATTTTCTTCTTTTGTCATTGTAGTATTAAGCCAATACGTACGCTCAGCAGCCACTTTGTTAGGTACACATGTTAAAGTGTTCATTTATGCAAAATGAGCTACTGAAGTTCAAACCGAGCATCAGAATGAGGGAGAAAGGTGATTTAAGTGACTTTGTAATGGTCTCTGATGCAAAATGGGCTGGCCTGACTATTGCAGAAACTGCCGATCTAAATAACAGACCATTATTCATCACTGACATTTTTTTTTACCATGGTCTCTGTGCGCTGTTACATTCTGTTTCATCGTTTGATGGTAACATTTCGTCCTTGCTGGGAGTCAAAAAGGAACAGAGCAGCTATGGTTCAGAAAGTAAATAAGACTGGTTTGGGAAAAGACATTTTCAGCAGATGCATTCAAACCGATTTTAAGGTTATTAAGAATTTATTTCCCAAATGTATGAAGAGAATTATATCCAAGAGAGCGGCTGGATTTCAGCACCTTTTAAGCCTTTACAGAGTCACATGTTGCACTGAGTGATCTAAAAACGTTAAGAAGGAACCAAATTCAAACATAAGCTAGGCAGGCAGTTTTATCGTTGTGTCATTTACTGTATATCATTCAGGAAAGACTGATGTTATCCTATGCACATACTAGCCATTTTATTGGGTACTCTTGTCAAACTGTTTTTTAAAGCAAATATCAAGCCAGCTAATCGCATGGCAACAACTCAGTGCATTAAGGCATCTAGACGTGGTCAACCCAACCTTTTGAAGTTTAACCTGAGCATCAGAATGGAGAAGAAAGGTGATTTGAGTGACTTTGAGTTTTCAGTCGTTGGTCATAGACAGGCGGGTGTGAGTACTATGAAACTGCTGATCTTCTGATATTTACAGTGAGAGAAAATATCCAGTTAGTGGCTATCATGTCAACATGGGTCAAAATCTCTGAGGTATGTTATTGAATTTATGCCACAGAGAATTAAAGCAGTTCTGAAGGCCTGGTACTAACGAGATGTAGCTAAAAATGTATCTACATACGCTACATGCCTATAATTCTTTCATGCTAGAGCAGTTTTGCTTTTACTCTTCACACATTATTCAATTTCGCAGTGATTACGACTGATTCAGTCACATTTTATTCAGTCACTGCTGCTACACAAGCGAGTCATATTTGAATGAAAACCTGATATTACAAACTCAATTTACTACACACAGGAGAACTATTAAACCAAAATGTGTCTCAAATAATAATGCAGCAAATGTGACAATATTGACTTTAGCCGACCAGATTTAATAATGAAAATCTTATTACCACTTGATTTAACTTTGTTGCAATTTTTAAAATTCTGCTCTGATAAAGCATAAAGTTCATAATAAAGTAAATCTAATTATATTTATCTTCAGTTATTGGTTGTGCAGAGAAATTTAAAGGATTAAAGGGCGTTAAAGGCATTATTGTCTAAGAGCTGTAGACACTCCCATGTGGCCACCTTAAGTGTTGCACTAGCTTACGTCACTTATACCTTCTTACGTCTCTTAAATGAAAAAATGTCTGCATAATTACACTGCAATTTCCACAGTGTTGGATAGATTTCATTGTTTTATAATAGTCTTACAGCCATATTCAGTATGTTTATGGAAAATAACTAAACTCTGAGTCAGACATGCCCTGAGCTGGCACTGTGGGCTCAACGTACCCTGAACTCATTCTCGCGGTCCTTGGGCCCCTTGTGGAAAGGTCTGTCATAGTGGAAGCGGCTGACATTGTTTATGCGGTAGAAACTCTTGATCCTCTCAGGCACACGTTCCAGCTGAGGCACATCAGAAATGTCTGACACTGGAGTCACCGCATAGATCTGCAAGTCTAGAAGCCAAGTGTCAAGGAAGTGACAGACAAAGTCCGACATACATGCATATTCACTCAGGAGGAAAAGCAGAGGGGATGTTCAAAAGAAATACTTAGACAGAGCTTTCCTTTTTCCTGTGTGGCCCTGGAAATCAACTTCAGTGTTTAGTTCAGTATTTAATCTATAATAATCTCTAATAGCAACAATATCAAATGCTTAGCTGAGTAATCAAAAGCCAATAAAATGCACAACACATGGAGTAATCGCTCTGTTATTCAAGTCATTAAATCTATCTAGCAAAAATGCAAAATAAATCTGGTTGCTGCTTTTCAAATGAGTCAATGCAATATGAACATCTGTGGACTGATGTTGTAATGGTCGTTTTAGCCATAGTGAAACTGTCAGGATACACTGAGCATCACTTTGCAGGATGGTGTCGTCAGGAATGTTTGGATGCTGCATGGCGATGGCTTGCGGAAATTCCCCCAGCATCCTTTGCTGGAAGTCCTCGAGCCTTTCATAGTCATACCCACGACAGACAAACTCCTTGTTCTGGAGAAAGAGGAAGACGTAAGACCGAGATACTGCTGAGAATCTGCTGCCCATGATTCACAGAGTTTAAGTAAAGGACTAGCTTACAAGTGAAGTATTCCACTGGACTTAATTCTTTGCAGTACTGTCTTGATTTACTATTAAATTTAGGTGGCATTGTACAAATAAATGAAATAGCAAGAAATGGTGTATGGTTGGATTTCTAGTGCAGTCTTCAGACTATAAACATATAATTTGAAGTTTGTAGAGTCAGACTGAATGGATAGATGCTTCATTTTATACATCAGAACACCTTAATTTAAAGATTACGAGGAATGGCTGAATACTTGTGTCCGTATAGTTTATGTGCAGCAGTAGATAGTTCACTAACTGAGAAGCCACTATATGCTTTTCAGTTAGTAGACTGTCTATTAATTAAAACCAAGCACAGACCTAAAAGACTCCAAATAAGCCAATGTTTTATAGCTACTGGACATTGAAATAAGCAACTAATAAAATTAAGCACATTTGTGGAAGAATGGGTCATTCTAATGAACTCACTGAATTTGAGTGAGTGTGGTACAATAATAGGACGTCGCCGGTGTGACAAGTGAGTTTGTGAAATGCCTTCCCTCGTAGATATTCCTCAGTAAACTGTACGTGGAATCACAGCAACTCAGCAAAGTTGCAGGCAACATGACAGAGTGACAGAGTGGGGTCGCCAAGTATGTAACATTCACCAGCGCTCTGCTGAGCTCCACACCTCTTCTGGCATGAATATCAGCACAAAAACTGTGCATAACAGTTTCATGCATGGGTTTCAAGCTCCTGTAGGTGTAATGAATGAGTAGCCCAATACTTTTGGTCCTTGTAATGTATGAATCCAGTCAACAAAGTAACAGGATAGATAACTAAACAATGGATGGAAACTCACAAAAAGCCTCTGTAAAGCTCTCAGGAACAAGAGATTTAGGTGATAATTCTGTGATAATTTTCACACTGTTCGATAATACATTCATAAAGTTAAAAGATAGGTACTTTAATTAAGAGTAATAGGCACAAAAATGAGTCCAACTAAATCTGATGTCAGAGGACTGGACTGGGCATATTTACTTAGATTAGAAGTAATTAATGTGTCACCCTAAAATATGTCAGGATGGCCATGACATATTTGATAGTAATGGTTGATAATCAGTCTTACTTTTTAACTTCTCAGCTTGCACAGCCTACTGCAGTTAAAGTAATGGTGGAAGTGCACATCTGAACCCATCAGCAGGATTATATCTGTGTCAAACTGGATTTGGAAAGTCCTACCCTGAGGAAGAAAGGAAACTTCCTGCCATAGAAGCCCATTCGAAAGAACTCCGGTTCAATTCTCTGCTGTTCAATGATGTTGTCATAGTATGCTGCCTCCATTTTCTGTCACCAAATGAAAAAAATGCAAAAGATTCAAGATGAATAATCGAGTAATCACACACATTACAGAAGTGATTCCATTTTCTTGGGAGTGTGGGTGTGCAGAGGTAATTAGGACATTGTGTTTGCCGCTATGCAAGTAACACACAAAATAACAGAGCATGACAATAACGGAGGAAGCTGTCAACACTACCACCTTCTTCATCACAAAGGACACTTGTTTCTTAATAAAAGCAGAAATGGGGAACATGCAGGACTTACCCGTATCCAGCTGAGGCTCTGATAATCATATAGAGTCTCATACTGGAAAGCTAGCTCCCGGCAAAGAGAGATTCCATATTCCCAGCACTGAAAGTCATAAAATGAAGCCGAATGAGAATAAATTTTGATTTATCCTTAATAATCAAGAGGAATGCCATAACATTAAAAATGTGTTTTGGGAAGTGTGGAAGTTATTAAGATTTTCAATGGAATAATTTCAGCTTCAAAACTGTGTGATTAGTGCAAAGAGACCATTACAATCTCAGGTTTACTTTTTCTTTTATTATTTTTTTTTTTTTTCCATTTCTCCATATAAGAGAGTTAATTGTGCCGCCCCTGGTATGTGTGCTAGAAAGTGTTACTGAGTCTGCTATGGCAGTTTCACCTCACATTTATCATTTTTCATTACCACCAGCAGCAGCAGCTTCTGGTACTGATATCTACACTGAAAAAAAGAATTTCTGTTTGATTTAAAAGAATATGAAAAAAATGTGCATTTGTTTTATGCAATCAAGTTATGATTAGTCAACCCTTGTTTTCTATGTTATTATTGCAAAACTATATTGGGTTAAATGAACTTTTTTGGGCAAGAGCTTAGTGTTAAAAGTCTTAAAACTTGACCTCACATAGCTGTTTTCATACACAGTAGAAACGTTTTTTTCTAAGTCTCATCATTTATTTCACAAACTTGCCTTAAATAGATACAGATTTCTGTTTGCCGTGCATGAACTGTAACAAATGTAGCAGCAGGTAAAGAACAACTTCCCTTTTTAAACGAGAGCAGCAATAACACTGATTTAATGAAGGAGGCCACTTTTATTTCTTTCTCAGCTGCTCCTAGAGTCCAGAGGGCATTGTCCTCTCCAAAGCAGCAACACCAGTCAACTAATTCAATTTGGTGGATGAATACCAGCCAGGGAGGAATGATTCGAGGAAGCAAATCAGATTTGAACAGAAATCTGACCCTCGCTGCTGCGTGCAAAGGCTGCATGTTTGTATTTGTATTATGATAGTCTTTGTTTACTTTAGCACAGAGAACTCTTAACTTGATTTAACTGGCTTTAGTTGAAATGATTTTCTACATATGATGATTGGGTTGCACAGTAAACAGTAAAAAGATGTAACAACTAAAGATTGCATAGAATAGGAGAACAGTAGCTCCACTGCCCACCTAATACAGCATTAACGTTCTACAGGAATATTCATAAAGAGCCTATATTGGTAATAATAACATAATTACAGTTTTAAAATGCTAATAAGCAATGAAATTACATTTAAAGCTTTTATACAGCATGGTTTTACACTGCAGTGTTGGGTAAAGGGTTAGTACTTCTTTCGCCCCTCTGAAGTCTAGTTTAACAAGTGCAAGCAGGACTAACTTATGAAAAATAAGTGGAGATATACAATTACTGGGGCTGGTAAAAGATGTAAAATACACTAAAAACTTTGAATAGAAGCACTTCAAGACTCTGACTCACTCCCAGAGTTAATGAGGGCAAAATCTGATTATACTTGGGAGCAGCTGCACTGCAGATGAGAACAAACAGCCCTTTGAACAAGTAAAAAAAAAAAAAGTATAAAATTTAATGTTGCTTTCATTTATCTAAGTTGATTAACTTCATGTGACTTGTCCAGCAGAACCTAGTAATATCGATCCATCACTATAAAGTTAACTCAGCCTTTCCATTGTTTCCTCATTTGACTTGCTGCTGGAGGCTCTGCTGCAGTGCAGTCAGAGGTTAGCACGGGTCAGAAATTACAGGCCTTTAACATTTGCATGAAACACTGGATTTAAGTCAGCGGAAACAGGAGCAGGAGACAAGGGTATAAAAAATATTCACTTGCCTTGCCCTTGTTGAAGTAGTGGAGGATTTTACGACTCAGGTTCTCTTTGCGTTGCCACTCGCTCTGACAGGGATAGTGAAGAAAATCCCTTAGGGGCCGGTCCTCCCACTGCAACAGCTCCCAGTACAGCAGGAGGGTGAAGGCTGCCTCTGTTGTCAAGGTGATATGAGAAAAAAAAAAACATGATTACCTTCTATATAGGAAAAAAGGCTTTAGGCACAGTTAAAATTTTTGGTCCAGTTTTTGTGAACAGATGATGTATAACACAAAACAGTCAGCTGCACCTAAGCTCCCCCGAGAATCATGTTTTTGTTTAAAAGCAGTTAGAGTGCAAGAAGCATCTGCACAGTTAATACCATATGAGGCTGACTCATCATGGGCATGGATGTCATGGTAACTTTGGGATTTAATGGTTTCATTGAATTGTTCTTTTTCCAGGGTTTACTATTTGCGCAGCATACAACATGTTTAATAATTTGTTTTTAAAAAACAAGAATTGGGTGCACAATACAATACACCTCCACTAATATTTGGTAAATGTAATTCTAGTTTGACCACTCTTCTTGGCAGAATGGCAGGACCATCCTTCCTGGCACAGATCTGGCTTTTAAGCATAATCAATTAATTTCCATTAGTGTTGAGGTTGAGGCTTTGAGGAGGCCATTTAAGAAGTTTAATGTTAGCTTGCTTTATCCAATCCAAAACCAATACTGATTGTCCTGTTGGAACAACCATTTATGTCCAAGTTTCAATTGTCTAGCTCTTTATTTAAGGTGAGGTTGAAGAATTTGAAGGTAGCCCTCCTAATTTGCTATTTCATTCATTTTGTCCAATGTACCAGTACCGCTGGCAGTAAAACAGCCCCAGAGCATGATGCTACCACCACCATGCCTGGCAGTGCAGTGTTCTTCGGTGTGAAGCCTCACCTTTACTCCTCCAAACATGTCTCTTGTCATTTTAGCCAATTGTAGTTTGTAGATTGGAGATCAATCTTTGTCACAACTGACCATAAACCTTTTCTCTAGGATGCGCTTGGCTTTTCCATGTGGGCAGTTTCAAATTTCAGTTGAGTATTGATTTGATCAGTCGTGTTCAATAAGTCAGTTTTGATCACTAAGAAGTTAATAGGCCTCGGCCTTGTTGAGTCAAAAGACATCGTAGAATCTTCTGCATCACTTATTAAATAACTGAGGTGAGTGTATGTATACATATTAGCCCGTATCTATACTTTTGAAAGTACAAAATGAACAACTCTATGTTTTTTTTCTTGCTCGACTGTGAGGACTGTAAAAAAAAATATTAAACTAAACAAACAGATGATGTGTTGTATTTATCTCCACTATGGACTCTTTGTTAATTGTGAAAAAGTTAACACACTTTGGTAGATGTAATGTGACATAAAGTACAACTGAAATAATTAGTTCAAAAAGATTCTTCACTTGTAACAATTTGCTGCTTTTTATCTTATAAAATGATAAACAAAATTTCCTTGAGTTTCTGAGTGTTGGTTGGACTATTTAAATTTTCACTAGAAAAAAACACTAGACTACCACTAAAATCCATTTTATGCTGATTATCCTTTGTGTCCAAAGAAGTCTTTTTACATAATGAATGATTAATCTGGTAAACACATAAATTGGCAGATTAACTGATAATAAAAATAATCAGTAAGTGTTCCAGCACTATGAACCTACTGTACCCACTGATCCCATCTTTTGAATTGAATCATATTTTGGAGAAAAAAAAAAGCAAAGTTTTTTAAAGTTGGTTCTGATTCACACATTAACCACATGTGCAATCACACCCAACTTTGCT
>VURO01050457.1:23724-34475 GCA_015108175.1 Pelvicachromis taeniatus | reverse complement strand
CACCCAACTTTGCTGGACACCTAAATGTGTTTTGGTCATCTTCCCAGCTGCCTGTTGTTTGTTTTACGTAAGCGGCAATGAATACGATTGAATTCAATTAGTCACATTTGGCTACATTTATGCACACACAATAACACCACTGCTGATAATGTGAGATAATGTGAGTAAAGCTTTACTCACACAAGCCATTTACACAGTAAGATTACACGATAACTTCCCTTGTTTTCTGCTTTATGTGACTAAAGTGGCATTACCGCATCGTAAATGTACTGTAAAACCCCTTCTTCTCCAAATAAAATGGATAAATGTGATATAAATCTCACATTTACATCGTACATAAAAAAGCCGGCTGTACAACCGACATGCAGTCTTTTTACTTCCTAATGTTAAGCTAACAGCACATAATTATCTCTACCTGATATTAGACTATCTATTTAACTATGGGTGTCGTTACACTCGTGTGATATCTCTGTTTTTAGCACGCCATTAGTTTCTCTATTATCTTCTTTATCTGTAGCCCAACAAAGAATCCAGTCAGCTGTAGTGAAGTTTCCCCCAGTTTGAATAAAGCGATCCCCCAGACACAGATGCTGAAAGCTGACTCACTGCAGCTACCTGCTGAATAGCTCATTCGTCTTAGGCAAAAAAAAAAAACCCAACTGTGTGAAGCAAAGCTAGTAAGTATGTAAAGTCTCATGTACAGGAGTAATAAATCAACTGGTGCATGAAGGAGACGTCCATCAAAGGGTGCGCACGTGTACACGCTTTCCTGAACATGAAGTCAAACTGAAATTCACCAGGAACAATTCATTTATGTGCGTGGCTATAAACTGTGGGGGTAGTGCTACCAGGCTAATAACAACAGTCCACAAAGTTGCAAATTATGACTACACAGCAGTAGCATCCTCCCTTCTGCTGCTTGCATCATTGTCCTGTGCAGTCATAAAACAGCAATATAAAAGGTCAGTGTCTCAGACTGGCATAAGAGAGACTTTTTGTTCTCTACAGTCCAGCTGAACTGTAATCTGCACAGAGCCAAAGAGGGAAGGTCAAATTTTGAATTCATTTGTTGCATTTATTTAATTCTCATGTGCCTTCATTAGTAATACCCGGTGAGAGGGGCTGTGCAAACCCTAAAGGATGCTCCATTAAATATCTCAGGTACCTGTGAAGTCCTCTGCTTGGAGATGCAGGTCACACAGCTTGTGGATATAACGAATGTACATGTCCTCTTTGTTGACCTCTGATTTGTAGAAGTTCTGATTTTCAAAATAAACATAAATGGTGAAATTTGTCTCTCTACAATTGAAAATATTAATATATGCTTTTATAAAATCCAGAATAAAAACTCATGAAACTTCTCACCATAAGATTGACAGAGCCACCAATTTTCTTGTTCTCCATCTCATCTCCTTTCATGCAGTCCCTATAAATATGACGTGTTTACTTCTTATTGCTCTGCAACTTATTATTAGAAAGAAACATTAAAATGACAAGTACATTTTAGCCTACCTGTAATCTAGTATTCGCTCAACAAGTCTTGTGACCGATGTGACAAATGAGATTCCCGTTTCTCTCCAGGTCTCCTGCTCAATCTTCTCCAGGAGGCTACACAGAAAATACAGGAGGGCATTTTTACTAAAGGCGATGAGCACAGGAATTCAACACATATGAATAAATATGTCTGCCAGTCCATTCACCTTGGATACGGACCAAACAGTTGGGTCCTCGGGTGACGACAAAACAAAAAAGAAGCGTGTTAGAAGGAAATACTAATAAAGTGGCATAATTCTGAGTATCACGTCACAGGCTTGCTAAATACGGGTTTGATGCTTACAACAGGCTGAAGAGCTCTCTGTGATTATCATCGCCTTTCCCATCCGACACCATGCTGTCCAGCTTATCCATCAGCTCTGCCTCCACCTACACAAGCACAAACACATTCAGCCAAAGGATGTTATGTGACAAAGAGCCTGTCCATCGCTGCAAAGTAACAATGGGTTAATTTCATAGTGCAGTGTCAAAATTATGGTACCTGTTTGAAGTTTCCATTTTTTCTCTGCTCCCAATCCATCATGTCATGAAAAATTGGGATCATAATATTTCGAACCTCAGTCTGTGGAACCAGTGTAACACCAAGGAAGGGACCCATCATTCCTGGGATGAAGTGCGGCTTATTGTCCCCTGGATTAAGAAGATTCACAGACCGACCTGTTTGTTTGCACTAATTTCATGGATATATGTAGTACTGTGAAAAGTCTTGAGCCACTGTTCATTTCTTCATATTTTGCTATGACGGAGCCAAACTTATTTTTGTTTTTTTAAAGTGGTCTTGAGCAAGGGTGTTTAAGAGTTTTTCTTTGGATATTATATGCTCTGTCATTCATGTTTGCTCCAGTCATTGTACCTCTACATTTCCAAAAAAAACATTCAGAGAAATCCTTTTTGGGAGGGTGGCATGGTGGTTAGCCTGGTTGCTTCCCAGCAAGGAGGTCCTGGGTTTGAATCCACCAACCACCTGCTGTTGTGGTTTGTGTTTATTGGTCATTCTAAGTTGGCCATAGGTGTGAATAGTTGTCTGTCTCTGTGTTATCCCTGTGACAGCCTGGTGACCTCTTCAGGGTATACACCGCTTCTCACCCTATGGTAGCTAGCATAGGCTCCAGCAACTCTGCAACTCTAAATTGGATAAGTGGATGTTAAGCAACTTAATACTTAACATGGATGCGTTATTCAAGCATAAAAACCATGCCTGACTCAAAGAATGAATCTGGGTTGTTTTGTTTCTGAGTAGCGTGTCTTTATGGAATGGTCAAGTGGAAGACACCTGGCATCAGTGCATAAGTGGCCACAGGTTTCATGGAGTGATTAATTCAACTTTTAAATTTCTGTTTCAAATTGTTTTCAATATATACAGAGGAGGTCAGCAGAGAGGTAGAATAACAAGTGTCTACAGCCACCTCTAAAACTCATGGAGGCTTGGTCATGATTTGGGACCGCATTTCAGCTGGTGGTGAAGACAGAAAAGTACAGTCAAGTTTTAATCCACCATACAATACCATCTGAAAAGCTTCTGATTGCCATAGGCTTCATTTTTCAACTTAAAAAAATGAAATAGAAATCCTGACCTCAATATTACTGAAGCAGTGTGGAATCATCGTGACAAAGAATGGAACAAAAACCAGCCAACATCCAAAGAAGAGCTCTGAACGTCCTTCAAAAAGCCTGGAGAACTATTCTCAGGAGTTCAGGCTGTGCTAATGAAGGTGGTCATAACAAATACTGCCTTTCAAGCACATTATAACTGTAAAACATGTTTCAATAAGTCCACCTAATTCCCATATTTCCTAAATAAAAAAATGAGGAATGGCTTAAGAATTTTGCACAGTCGTGTAATTGCTGAGGATTTCCTCAGGTACATCTATGTGTCTGTGTGCGAGGAAAGGTGGGCATCACAAACCTAATTTTTGCCACATGCTGAAGAGCTCATAAGCCATCATAACTCTCATGTCTCCATACCTACAAATAGAACAGTGAAAAGAGATTAAATGTCAAAAATGTCATAATTAACATGGTGCTTGGAAGAAAGCACACACAATTAAAAAACTCTTACTTATCGAGGACTTTCTTTCTCTTTGCAGGGCTTAGTGACTCCAGCTGCAGGCTGGGCTGGTTGATGTACAGCACAGTGAGGCTGAAAAAGGAGTTCCACACCTGACAGACAAAGAAACATAAACCAAAGTAAATAAATGCGACACTGAATGAGATTTAAATTGCGCTAGCTAGCTGCTGTGTGGCTTCATGGTGTAGTGAGCACAAGCTGCTCTCCTGACACGCACCTTGAAATCAAAATCTGCATCTGAGAAGTTCTTGTGCAGCGCCGGAGACAGAAACTGTGTTGTCACTACGATGATACTGCAGAAAGCAAACATTACCCTGTCAGCTTACAAAATGAGCTAGGTGCCAAAAATAGATGAAAAACTTTGCAACACAAGCGTCACCTTCAGAGTAGGATTATCTGAAGAAAGCCTGATCTAATGGTTGGCTGTATTCCCTTACCATCTCTGGGACAAAGACTGCATGACAGAAATGGAAAAAGCAGACTCACTGACTGGTTAGGAGCCGCATGACACTCCAGTCACGGGGGAAGATAGTCAGTTTCATCAGATTGCGAAACACGCAGAAGATCTTCAACAGGAACTCCTGCAGAGGAATATATTAAGAAAGAGTATGCAGTTCTGAAAAGTAGTAAATAGGGCACTGCAAAAGGCTTTGAGACTCAGAGAGTTTCCCACCTTTAGTTCCTCCTTGCTGTGGAAGTTGTTGAGCAGATGGTGAAAATGGATCTCCGTCATCTGCCGTAGCAGAGACAAAAGACAGGAAACATACTCCCCCTGCATGCAAGAACACCGCAGACACAGAAAGGTTAATGAAGAAAAATGATGAGCTAAAAGTAATTTATTTTTACTGTCCATCAAAGATGCTGCTTGCACGAAAGCTTACCGTTATCTCAGCGGTGCACTGGGGGCATCGTTGTCCTCTGGACGTCTCCACAGAGTGAGATTTGCTCATGATGGACAGAAGGGTTTGCAGCAGCACATCCAGTAAGCTCTCCACCATCATCTCCACCTCCTCCTGAACAGAAGACTCCTGAAAAAAAAAATAAAACAAGGGCGCAAACTGACGGATGCAGAGCAACTAAAAAACATTAGTGTACAATACGGCACTATGTGTTAAGTATGCACAGAGAACAGGGTTCTGTACCATGGAGCTTGTCTTGATTATTGAAAAAATGCTTCCCAGGATCCCAGAACAAATGAGCAGCTCCCTCTGCTGGCGTAGATGCAGGTGGATGTGATGTAAAACCACCGGCAACAATATACTTCGAGATTCTGGCAAAAGGGGAAAGAAAAAAAGGAAACAAACTGAATATAAAACAAAACACACTGTGTGCACACTAGATTTACATGGGCTGAAACTGTCAGACCGTGCTGTTCCGTCATCTTCAGAGAAAAACGTTTTCTTAAAATCTTCACAATTGTCTCACCGGGGAAGAAAAAGAGGCGACTCTCAACCGTGCGAGCAATAGACTGCAGCTTGACTACATCCATAGACTGGCCAATGTCCACTGTGCTGGGCATGCTCCCTAGGGTGCCCCTGACATATTCGGCTACCTCCTGAACAGTGAACATCTGCAGCAGCTCATCAAAGATATCAGGGAAGCTGTTCAACAGCGCTGCCTTGAGGGGGAAACAAAAGCACAGAGGTGCAATTTGTAGAATACATAAGAAACAAATATTCAGTTTCAAATATGCTACAAATACACTGAAAGTCATTACATAAATGAATGAAAATGCCTCTTTCTCCATGACAAACACACATAAAATGAAAAAACAAATTAAGCCAAAGCTCAAAGGAACCCAGCAAATGTGTTGATGCGCAAAAAGGTGTAATTAATGTTATATTTAGTCTCAAGTAAAAAGTCAAATCTTTCAGATCCAGGGTCGAGGTTGCGCAGCATCTGCTGCATTGTGGAACAAACACAAGGGGGCGTTGTAACTTACTGAGGAGGACGAGAGCCCAGGAGCATGAACACAGAGAGGCATGCAGCTGATCAAACCACTAGACTGTCCAAAAATCAAGCCAAGCATGGCTCAGCAGTGGCAGTGAAGGATGGAAGCGTCAATGACAGAACACAACAAATGAAAGTCACAGGAATAAAATTAGTTAACAGACAAACTCAAGCAATGAAATATGAATGCAAACAGAGAATGAATAAAAAATTGAAAATTGAAAAAAAAATGATAACAAAAAATAAAAATGTCTGGTGAGCGGGTGACATGAAGGGGATTTTCAGATCAGTGTAAAGTGAATATTTTGGTTGTGAAGTGTGAAGCGTCTGACCTGTGTGAACACCAGATTCTCTGAGCTGCGGCTATCCAGACTCAGGACAAAGCGGATCGACTGGAAGAGCTCTTGGATGCTGGCTCTGAACTGCTCCTCCTCCATCCCGCAGGTGGCTCTTGAGTATAGGATACGGGACTGGACGATGAACTTGAACAGATACTCTAATGCCTGAGGTGATTGTTGGGGAGATGTAGATAGAGAGTCAGTTGGTGCTCACTTCATCAGTTTCCAAACAAAGAATGAAACTTGCACGCTGGATCAGTTTAATATTAAAAATCGATACATAAAAGAAAAGCTTCTAATCACGTCCTGTGACAAAGTATCTGTTTAAGAGATTCAATCACAAAGGAAATCCAAAGAGCACATGGAAATGCTGCACTATGTATGTCATTTTTAATACACTTCTTTCAGAAGGACATCCGCTTCCTGAGGCCTCATACAGTGTCACATTTTTCCTTATCAGCACATCTGTTTAACCATTTCCTCATACCATGCTAATTAATCGCTGCAGAATGAGCCAAGGAAGAACCAGAAGCAAAGTAAGTGCGGTACTTTACCCTCATGGCTTCCTGAATGTGGTCCTGTCGGACCACCTCAGCTGAACGGTCCATGTACCACTTTAGACATCGAATCAGCTCTCTGCAGACAAATTGTCTCAAAGTAAGATACTATGCACATAACCAGAACCTGATCTTCATCTTTATTTGTGCTACAGACTAACTGAAAAGATTTGGGTAAATGTTTTTTATACTTGTATGCCAAAGCTCCTGCAAAGTGGTTTTGTATGTAGGAGTCCATGACAGGTCTGAAGTGGTAGAAACGGCTGTCCCTGAGCAGGTTAATGATGAAGACCTGAGAACACGAATACATATCTATTGTAAAACATTTCTTCTACTTAAAAGTCACAATACATGTTTGAATTTGTGAGTACAGCTCCTTTAATTTTCTTACCAAAGACTGGAAAACCAGCGGCCCGTATTTATCAGTGTTGTCATCTAAAAGACAGAAGAGCGTATCCAGGACATCTCGCAAGAACTGCAAAGAGAGGGGAACAAATGGAGCACATCTCAAAACAAGCATCGCATTAAAGGCTTTACTGCTAACTAAAATAGAAACAAGGGAAAAAGAAAAAAAGGATAGCCCCGTCATCACAAACATTTTTGTTTTTTTTCTGACACGAGAATGTGACGGCTCAACAGACCGGCTCAACACAATTTTTCTAAATATTACAAAAATACTACAAAGTATTTTGGGTACACATAAAGTTGTCAAAGCTTACTACTTAATCACAACAACACAATATTTAGCAAATAAACAAAATAGAATCACAATAAAACCAATAATCTTTGCACATCGTCACAAAAACTGAACTCAGTAAAGCTTCCCACAATAACAGATAATAACCTTGACAATCTCCTCCCCGCTGATCTGGCGTAGTCGACCGAGGATGTCCAACACCCTGTCTGGGTGGGCCTTCCAGTTAAGAAGAGCCAGAAGGTCCACTGAAAACAGAAAGAAATCAAAATAAGCTGAACTGACCAGGAAGACACAGCATGAAAGAGCAGCATGTATAAAGTGGTAGATTACCATTTTGTGTTAGTTTGGTGGAGCACAGTATTGTAGAGACCCAGAAGGTTTCTTTGGGGCTTCTCTGGAAGGGCAGGTTAGCAGGCAGGTTGGGGCAGCTGTTGAAGTCCTCCTTACAGCAGGGCAGGCTCAGGTAAAGACCCTGGTTGCTGAAGGTGGCGTTTTCATCACACTAGAGGATTGAAATGGAACATTAAGAGTTGGACGCACACATGTGGACAATTAATATTTAATGAAAGAATACTGCAGCAAAAAGAGCTGCAGTTCTAGTCAATAACAGGGTGGCTGTAGCAGTGGCTTTTGGCAGCTGTTGCTCCGAAGGTTGAGCGAGTTTTACACTAAACATAAGGTACCCAGCTCCTCCAACTTACATGTCCTTGTGTCCTTGGGCAAGGTACCAAACCCCCCAAACTGCCCCAGATTTATCCATCAGAGTACGTGCATGTTAGGAGAAGCCCTGCATGTATAATATAAAAGCACTATGTGAATGTGCCTTATATATGTAGCGTATTTACCATTAAACATCAGTCAAAAATGTTAAATGGAAAAATGAAATTGGCTCTTCCCTCTGGTAGCAGCAAAAAAAAGAAAACAGCCAACTGCCACACTAGACCTCTGTCTTTTGCTCAGTTATTTAAATAATTATGTTTTAATGTGCTAAGTACACATGCATGATCACATATCAAAAACTGATGGCATGTCAGGCAGCTAACAAGGATAAGATACGGCATAAAGGCAGGACTTTCACTCGTGTATGAGTCACTTTCTACAGCTGCTGCAGAGCACCACACGTCTGCAGCCTCTTACCTTGTACACATACAGCTCATGACTCTCATCCGAGAGTGTGGTCCCATCCTCTCTCATCAGAGGAGTGAAGGCAAAACCAAACAGTTTTTTCTCCCCTTTGTCTTTAGCTGAAAGGAAACACATCAAAGTATCCTGAATCATGTACTTAGCTATGCTGCATAAACCTTGCATACTGTGAGCAATCATCCAAATAAACTTGTGTACTGGGGGTTTTATGTGCCACTGGGTTGCATTACTGACTCACTGGAGCAGTGTCTGAATTCAAATCGTAGGTGGGAGCCTCTGAAACGGTCTATAGGAATGGGTAGCTTGACCATCTCACTCCAGCGAGGACTGTTGTTGTGATACAGGACAAACGAGCGATATTCAGAAGTGTTAGGCTCCCCACTGCCTAAACTGATGCAATCCTGCAAAAAAAAAGCAAAAGCATGGGAGGAAGGTTAAACTTGCCGTGTTTAATATACTGACGATATGGCACATATTAACTCGTGTGCACATGCGTCATACTTTCAGTGTGTCGCCGTCGGCGTAGAGCACATACAGCGTGACTTCGATGTTCTTCTGGACACTTTTGCCGCCCCTCTCAAATTCCCCACGCTCCAGGGTCAGATACAGGTCGTTGCGTGTGTCACCTAGGAAAATTAAATAGCCCGAATTTTACTTAGAGGGGAAATGATTTCACAAATTTGTCAGAGAGAACGCTGCTGTTTGTAAGAGAAAAAAAATTATGAAACCTCCGGCTCCAGAGGGAGTTTGGCAAAATATGACTGCCTCAAGTAAGATCACTTTGAGGTCAGCTGAGTCTGAAAAAATAATCTGGAAGTTTGGAGTTGGAAAACAATTAATCTGCATTAGGAAGGCAAAGACATCTCTGAAATTCCCCGACTACGACAACAACCCTGTCTCCAGCCATGTTCATGCGAGCCTCTGCTCCACAGACAAAGTGTGAGCGGTCAACATAAATTAAGCTTCTACGTGGACTCGAATGTGCACTACATGTCACTATTCTCCTCAATGCAAAATGACCCCGCTGAGTCGCAGTAGTCCAGCTCATGACTGCCTCAGCACCTTTTGTACGGTCAGAGTTTAATGGAATAAATATCAGTGGCAACAGTGCAAGTAGATATTGCAGTTATTTATAAAATCAGATTATAGTTATTTATATCAAGTCATTTCCTTGGGGACAGATGACTCACAAGGAGTGATATTGGGAGGTATTTCAGGCTAACTGGAAATAAGCTGGAGAGGGGAGGAGAGGACAGGATTATGCATTCTCAGAAGACACAAAGCACTGCAATGTCAGCTGATGAAATATTCCGAAATAAACACACTTCTCCCTTTTCTCTTTCTTTGAGTTATCTTTAAAGACCTCTGCTCTTTAAAATCTGCTCTGCACCTGACCTACATGCTGATCTCACGCAGAGAGAGCGAAGAACGGAGAGTCTACAAAACACCAGGAGTGGAAAAAGTACTTTGTAGTAGCAACAACATAGTGTAACGCCATTACCATTAAAAGTTGTGTATTTTATTATTTAAGTTCAAGTACAAAGAGAAGAGAAACAAAGAGAACAGTTAGTATTAAAGTGAAAGTAGTTCATTAGGTATACCTTGCGAGTACTGGGCTAGAACCATCTGAATTGTCAATGGCCAGGATTTCCACAATGCTGGAAACATTCTTCAGAGATTTTGACATGACAGCATCACAGAGTTGCTGCAGATTTGTCAGCTGCACAATGATGTGAATGTTGCATTTAACCGCACTTAAAGGGGTTTTGTTGGACTGAGATCTGGTGACTTTGGATGCCATTTAAGTGCAGTGAAATCATTGTCATGCTTTGGAAAACAGTATGAGATGATTGATGTTTTGTGAAAGGGTGCTTCATTCTGCTGGAAGCGGTCAACAGGAGATAGTCTACACAGTGGTGATAAATGGATGGACATGGTCAGCAACAATACTCAGGCAGGTGGTGTTTAAATGATGTTCAGCTGGTGCTAATGGCCCAAAGTGTGCCAGGAAAATTTCCCCCATGCCATTATGTCACCACCACTAGCTTCAACTGTTGATACAGAGCAGCGTGGATCCGTGCATTCATGTTGTTTTGGATAAATTATAAGAAATTGACTCTCATCAAAACAAGCAACATTTTTTCCAATCTTCAATTGCTTGTTTTTTGTGTATCTGTGTGAATTGTTGCATCAGTTTCCTGTTCTCAGCTGAGAGGAGTGGCATGCGTGGTCCTCTAATACTAGCCCATCTGCTTCAAGTTTCATTATGTTGTGGGTTCAGAGATGATCTTCTGGATACCTTGGTTGTAATGTGTTAAGTTTTTAAAGCAGCCTGGCCATTGTTCTGTGGCCTATGACATCAACAAGTCTGCAGAAGAATAAGGTTATCCTCATCCTTTGTAAAAAAAAAAAAAAAAGAAAAAAAAAAATAACAAAACATTATA
>VURO01050457.1:0-15260 GCA_015108175.1 Pelvicachromis taeniatus | reverse complement strand
TGAAACCCCCCCCCCCCCCCCCCCCCCCCCCCAAAAAAAATGTACATCTGTCTCTCCGTGCGTCTGAAATTCAATGATTTCATTTTGTATTCAGGCCAAACAGGAAATCAAGACAAAATCATGCTTTGAATCCAGGCCTCTGCAAGCTGCAGAACAATATGTGATACAACTCAGTTTCAAGCCCATTTGTTAATGAAACAAAAAAAAAAATACATTTCCCTCACAAGTCTGCTTTGACCTCATCACAGTAATGAATTTCATCACCATCTCTCACGGACCAAGAACAACAGTTTTAATTCAGGCATTCTCTGTTCTCCCTAATGGTATGACAAGCCCACATAACCACCCAGGTTTGTTTACATAAATGCAAAGATTAAACACCACTACAATGCCAATATAAATTTAATGAGGATAAACCTTACATGCTTTCAAAAGGCTGGTAGCTGCTGAAAACAAAGATTTTTGTCAGGGTTGATGAGCCCTTTCAGACCGCTATTCTGCAGGGCTAATTACGTGCATTATAACGGATACACAGCTATGCTTAGGTCATTGCTCCCTGAAGTAATACCATGAATTCTAATTGGCAACAGTAAGGTGAAATGTAACAACATCTAGCCAATGCCGCATCCTACAGAGGGGTGAGCACCAAAACCAGCACTGTTAAATCAGGGCTTCATATTAGTCGAGCTTCAGAGGAAGTTACATCACCACTCCAATGCCGGAGGCTGCTTAGTTGCTCAGAGCATGAGCAGTCCTCAGTGAGAGGTTATGTAAAAACTCGCTGCCTGTTCTGCAACATAGCCACTCAGCTCCCAAACTCAAAACCCTACCAACCACTTCTGCCTGCCCCCTCGACACTTAGCAGGATTAAGGATGCTTTAGGTTTCCAGTAATCACTTTTTGCCCGGCAAAGTAAAGGCTGAGCGATGGTGGTGGATCTTAAGAAACAGTGAGAGGCAGCCCAAGATCAATAAATGGCAGAATGACACAGCATGAAATTGCATACGACAGGTCTGTAGGCCATTATCTGTGTCCAACCACCATGTCTGTTCTACATAGATAGTACATGAAAATACAGGGTGACAGTCAGAACGACAAGGAGTGGAGAAATATCTTAAGGAGATGTCGCTGGACTATATTTCTAGCAAATCGCTACTCCTGTCGGCAAACCTTTTTTTTTTACCAGGTGTTGAACTGTGAGCAGAAAAGAAAACACGATTCCATCAAACCACTTAGGAGAATGCAAATGAAGCAACGGTGGATGCATTTTCTTTGCGAAAGCTGTTTTGTCAAATCCCTTGGATATGTTAGTAATCTCAGATCCACACGCACATTTATTGCTTGGTGGTTTGTTTTGATATAAGCAAGATGTACTGTAATATACTGCAACTGACCACATAGAGCTGCTTCCACAAAACGCCCCATTCCTGCAGTGTGGAGGTGGTCTCTGTGATAATAGGGTCCTCGAGGGGTACCACCGTCTCGCACAGCCTACAGCAAAAAAACATGAATTTCAAATCAATCCTTGAAGCATCAATACAACTGGTACAAAAACATATTCGTACTACACAATATGAAGACTCGTCTTAAAATTGCAGCATTTGCCTCTTTATTTTAGAAAAGGTACATAATGAAAATGTTGTATTTAGCATGAAACTGTGTTTTCAACATATAGTTTTCTTTTTCAGCTCTTTTTCTGTAGATTTGCTTCTGTGCTTGGGATCATTGTCCTGCTGCATGAGCCCCAGACTCTCTGATATACAGAGGAGTTCATGGTCAACTCAATGACTGCAACATACTCAGATTTTGTGGCTGCACAGGAGTCCAAATCCTGTGCATTATGGCCAAACATCTCCACTTTGGTATCTTATGTCCAAATGACATTCTCCCAGAAGTCGTGTGGTTTGCATAGATGCAGCTTTGCAAACATAAGCCGTGCTGCCATGTCCTTTTTTTTTTAGAGAGAGAAGCGATTTTCTCCTGGAAACCCTTCTAAGCAAGCCATATTTAAATATGGTCTGACATTGGGCTGAATTTGCTTGGATATCCACTCCCGAGACAATGAGCAGCTTTCATGAATGCTCTCTTCTTCTTCCTCACTCTACCATGATGGACTTTGCTACATTACATTGCTTCATTGCTGGGAAATGGTCTTATAACCCTTCCCAGACTGATGAGTAGTGTGATGGCTGCAACATTTGTTATGTTAGTTTCAGTTAGGTTTTTCGTATGTTCTACCCCTTTGTGTTTTTGTGGCCTGATCAGCCACTATTAAAGTTTCTCCTTTGTCTTGTTTAGTCAGGTCAGTTTGTTTGACTTACCAGTATTGTTTGTTGATAATTTTTGAGTAGCGTTTTGTTACTTTGACCTCTTTTATGGGCCCAAGATTTAGATTTTTTCTGTACAGTTTAATCAAGTTTGTTTTTGGGTTAAATAAAAACCTTTTTTTTGGACTTTAACCTGTGCCAGACTTTCCTTCACTGCTCGGTCTATAACAAGCAGCAACAGTTACTTCTTTAGGATCATTGCTACACACCTAAATGTCCAGGCCAGAAAACTGCTAAAACTTCTGCTTTTATATAGGCGACCATATTTGCTGATGATTAGTGAATAAAGTGCATTTGAGCAGCTGCACCTAGCTGCTACTTAACCTACCAGTATGGGTGTACTTAGTTTTTACATGCTATTTATGGATTTTGGCTTAGTTTTTGTTGGAATAAATAATAACACAATGTAATATGTCATGTTTTGTAGCTCATCTCAGATTATATTTATTGTAAGACTTGCTAAGGACCACATGATTTGTCTTGTGTCTCGATATGTAAAATATGCAAAAGAGGGTTGACTTTGTTTTACCTTATATTTTGAAGTAGGTTACTTTAAAAAACATACAGTATTTCTATTGTACGCTGTCAGCTTTAAATTATAATATCAGTAAGGATACTGGAGATCCTGGTGTTGGCATCACACTGAAACTTAATTTAATGGTATTTCCCACTCCCAGCTGTCTCCAGATTAGCTTAGAGATGGGTGAGGTCACAATTATACATCCATATAACTGTTTTAATGAGGAATTATGTAATTATCCTCAGAATGCAGTTAGAAAATGGAGTGGAGCCCTCCAACAAAAACCATAACACTCATCCTTCCTGTGTGACCACATTCATGGGGAAATATTAAAGCAAAGGTTAGATCTCTTGTGCCGCTTTGCACTTTGCTTGTGAAGCTCTGGCTCTGGCTTTATACTGTATAACATTCTGGAACAATGCAGGCATCTCCATCCGTTGCACAGTGAGTGGGGGTGATTGTATGTGGCGGGGATGCTTTGGGAGAACTACACAGATGCAGTAGGTGTGTCAGCTCATTAACTCCATGAGACAGCAAAGCAGATTTCCCAAACTGCAGCTCCTGGAGCGAGAAAGTATAATAATGTCAATTTTGAAGCCTGTACTTTTAATTGTTTCGGAGAAAATGAGAGTTCTCCTGCTATGTGGTAACTCAAATGGAGGATGGCGATATAGGAGCAAGCTCCTGATCCACGCTGAGCGACAGATAAAGAGCTCTTCTGCCTGTTTTTCTCTGTTCCGTTCTGGCCCCGTACACCCATGGCCAACTATTGTTACCAGATGCATGTAGAGGACTGCAGTGTATACTGTGTGTGTGTGTGTGTGTGTGTGTGTGTGTGTGTGTGTGTGTGTGTGTGTGTGTGTGTGTGTGTGTGTGTGTGTCAGCAGCTGTCAGGTGGTAATTCTCCAGACGATGGGATTGTCACTAATCAGTGGTGAAGCAAAATTAGATGGCAAAGGAGGGAGGGATCTGCATCCACTGACATTGATCAGTTGATTAATCAGTATCACACTGGCTGTGTAATGAGAGAAAGAAAGCTCCATCAACTCTATCAGCGCCAATAGATCTGACCAGTAAAAACAAACATATCACCCTCTTGTCATCCAGCAGTATGTCTCAATAAAGGCCTGATGGTGATGGATCACTGCTGCTGATGTTTTACGTAACAGGTCTTCTGTATTTCGAGCAGCACACGCCCTTCTAAGTGAAATTCTCAGTGCTGCAAAGAATTTTACTTTACGTGTCAACTCAAAAATAAAAAAGTAAATTACACATGATGACATGTTTCTTTTAGGCAAAAGGTATTTCTTCATCTTAATCTTAGTTAGGCTATTAGAATTGACATTGGTTGAAGGGCTTGCCAATATAAATCTATCTGTCAGTCTCCGTCACACTATGCATACTCTTAGAAATGCTCCACATTAGGTTGAAAGAGAATAAAAAGCACCATAATTATCATAGTGATTGTTTCCAAAACAATACACTTTATCGCTTACTGACGGCGAAAACTCTATAAATCCAATTATGCCACAAAGCAGTCCAAAAACATAATTAGTTTTATTTACTAACAGATCAACTCCTTAAAGCCACCCATCGTTAATAAAAAGACGAAATTAGACTCTGAATTGGACTCTTACAGTGAAAATTGTGTAGGGATTCAAGACCACGTGCACTGACAAGCAAACAGCAAAGGTAAGAAATAGTTGTGTTTTTATATTTTGATATGTATGCATCCTAATTACAAAGTAAGGAACGTTTGCAGCTGCTGCTAACAATATAGCTGTGGTCTGGGTGTCTTAAAATGGTTTACAGCAATCGTGTCTTGAGGGCCTTGAGGGCCCGTGCTATTACAAGATGTATAATTTAGCTCTGCTAATCTTGCTCAACACGACCATTTGGGTGTGGTTTGATCACATTTATTTAAGAGCTCAAGGAAAATATGTAAACATTGCACTACTATTAACATACACTGAGTGAAATGTTGCTAAGCTTGGATTTGTGAAATGTGTGGCATTGCTTTATTTCTAACCTCTGCTAACTGTGAAATAAATACATAAAAATGACTTAAGACAACCACATTAGTTCTACTTTTGTCACAAAATATTCAGTCCATACAACACCACATGTCTGCTCTGCTAAAAAGTTGATCAGGAAAATGCACTCACTTGTGTTACACCTGTATTAACTCCTCGTTACAGCAAATATCTGAACAGCCAATGGTATCAACATAATGAACTTAGACATATAGACATGGTCAAGATGAAGAATGTGGAAAAAAGGGATTTACGTGGCTTTGAAAGTGACATGGTTGTTGGTGTTAGACAGGCCGCTCTTGAGTATTTCAGAAAGTGTTAATCTACTGTGACTTTCCCACACACCCATCTGTAAGGTTTGCAGAGAATGATGTGAAAAAAGATAAAATATCCAGCGAGTGGCAGTTTTCTGGGAGAAAATGCCTAGTGCTTGCCAGAGGTCAGAGGCGAATAGCGAGACTGCTTTGAGCTGATAGGAAGGCAACAGTAACTCACATAATCACTTGTGTTACAAGCAAAGCAGAAGAGCATCTCTCAATTGCACAACACATCACACATTGAAGTAAATGGGCTACAGCAGCAGACGAAAACCACATCTGGTGCCACTACTGTCAGTTAAGAACAGGAAACTGAAGCTACAATTCACACAGGGTCACCAAAATTGGACATCAGAAGATTGGAAAACTGTTGTCTGGTCTGACGAGTCATTTCTGCTGTGATGTTCAGATGGTAGGCTCATTAGTTGGCCTAAACATTTGAAAGCATGGATCCATCCTACCTTGCAGCAACAGCTCTGGTTATTGTTAGGGGTATAATGGGTATATTCTCTGGGTACACCTCAGTACCAAGCTGAGTAGAGTTTAAATGTCACATCACACCTGAGATACCTTGTTACCTTTTTGCCTTCCACACCCACAGTGTAGCCATCTTCTGATGGCTGATCTAGCAGGATAACATGCCATGTCAAGTTCAAATGATCTAGAACCAGTTTCCTGAATTTGACACCGAGATCACTGTACTCAAATGACCTCCACAGTCACCAAACCTCAATCAAGCAGAGAGGTGGTGAAACAGGAGAGGCACATCATGGGTGTGCAGCTGAAAATCTGTATTAAGTGTCAACATGGATCAAAATCGCTGAGAAATGTTTCCAGCTGTTGAAACCATGCCACAAAGAATTAAAGCAGTGCTGAAGGCTTCATCTCAATGCCAGCAAGGTGTAACTAATGAAGTGGCTGGTGACTGGAGATATTTACGGCCTTTAAATAAGGTTTGTTTGTTAGTATAGTTATGTTTCTTATATCACTTACAATGCTTCATTCTGTTTCATTTGCAAGGAAAAGCCTTTTCTTACAGTTCTGATGAGTTCCTATTTTGGGACAAGAATGCTATCAGCTAGAGTGGACACCCTGTGGTGCAGTTTGAAAATCAGATTTGAGACTGACATTCTGTGCTCTACTTATGATGCTGCACATGCTTGAATAAAAACACTTAATCATACAGCTTACCCTCTGTTTGTCACTGTAGATTTCTTCAAGTGGACATAGCTGACTGGGAAAATACCCTGTGGATGGAGGACAGAGCAAAGATGTTATTGGGTGTGACAGGATTACATGTCTAATTCTCCAGCACCATGTGACCTAAAGTATTGTGTTATGCTTGCATTATTAGGTAGTCTATCCTAAACCGCGTTGGCTGCAGCAACTGTAAAAGAGGAGATTTACATTTTTTTATTTATTTCTTTGCTGGCAATACATTATATCCTGAGGGAAGTGTAATAATTGCTTTAAATGTATTTTTACATTTTCTGCTGTGTGTTTAGATTTTCTGTGCAAAAGAATGGAGAAAGAAAAGTGCCGAGACAGGAGGCAGAGCAAAGTGCAGGATACCTATTGTGTGTTGGCTTAGCAGCAGAAGGGCATGAGAGACTGAGTGGTGCCGACTGCCACCCTTGCAGTTCATATTTCTTATTCTAATCTACCAGATGTGAAGAATTGGCCACAGTGAGTAAGTAATTCTCTCAGCTCGGAAAGAGTATGGGGGCGAATGAACGTGGGCAGCGGAGTACATAACAAAATGGAGGGGTGTTAGTAAGAACTGTAAATAGCTGATGAGAGTAGAGAAGGACAGCATGTAGCCACTAACACCTACATTTACCAGGACTGGACAGCATTTGTGCTTTCTTTAAAACACTCCAGCAACACTGCATATTACTTAAGCTTCTGACACTTCATTTTAAAGCAAACCAAGACACAATGAATAGCAAAAATTACCCTCAGCTTTTATCTTTCTAACAGCATATTTGGTGTTTTGTTTCTCGTGGCATTGCTTTTATAATGAATATGCAAGATTTAGATATCTGCTGTTAGCACAATGAGTTTCCACACTGCTGTGCTGTGGTGAGCAATGATGCTTGCTGAACACTTCTATGCTCTATGGGAGGCAGATATATGTTAACCATGTAGTATTGAATTAGTGCAGCTATTGATCTCTCTCAGCTGTGATGGCGCACCAGCAGTGGTGCATCTACAGCCTCTTCCTACTGAGCACATAGCAGAGGATTTATCTTAATAATGACGCTGCATGAACAGACTCTAAACAGGGAACTAACAATTTTAGATTTGGCCTCTCCGTCTTGCCTTTCAGCTGAACTTGCTTTATATTCGCATTTCTCCTGTGTAAGCTATATGTTATGTGGATTAGAATTAAACTTAAGTTATTCATATTTTTTAAATAGCTTGTTTTGGTAAAATGAAGTTAATAACTGCACCATCTGCTGGTTGAAAGGAAAAAACAATTTGAATCGTCTACAGAATTCTGCTCATGAAAGCCAGAAGCGGTGCATATTTTAGTGCCATATTTGAAAGCACAGGCATATGATGCACACAGAACATATTTTCATTGCACTTTTTCTTTTCTTGTCATCATATATTCTTTTATTTGTGAATAAAATGTTAAGGATGTCATATTTCTGTGCCATAAAGTCACATCTTGGTTAAAATGTGTCTTTTTGAAAGCACCTCTGGAAAATACGGGTCAGGAATCTTCTATTTTTGTCAAATCAAAGCCATATTCGATAAGTTCATCAGCCATTAAGTTCTTTGTTGTCTAGACACGGTTATTTCTGGTGGTGCACATCTCTCATATCACATTATCATTCACAAAATACGATTAAGGCTTTGATAAAAGCTTCGCGTGGAGATCACATTCTATTGCCGGGCAGCCATTTTTATTCATGTGTTCATGACACTTGATTTGTTTGATATAATCTTAACTTTACTAGTCTGCAGTCTTTGAAAAGCGCTGCATTATTAAAGGAGCCCACACTCACAGAGATATAACACATCAACTGCCAACAGTGTTTTTTTGTCTTTGTATGCAAATAAAAATATGAGTCCTACAATGCCTTATACTGACCTAATTTCAATGCAGAAAAGTGAAGGCATGGAAATCAACGTACTATTAAAAGTGATTAAAGATGCTTTAATTACCTTGATAGAAGGCTTCTTGGTAGAAAACCCTCTGTACCAGCCTAAAGAAAGAGGGAAATGCACATGAAAAAGGTTCACCTTCACAAAAAATAATAATAGAATAAAATGTTCATCTTTCAAGCCTCCATTCTGCTGTGTTTTGCCATTGTTTTGTAGAGTTTCAAAGTGAAATGCTTTAACTGATCATTTGGATAGTAAATAGTCAATGTACTGCCCCTGAAATAGTAAACAAATCTATGACAATAATATCTAAACAAGCTGGCTAGCTTGGTATTATTAGCTTGCAGTTAACTAGACTAGCCATTCGGATGCATATGTTTAGTTGCTTTGAAGACTGTAACAATGTCATTTATACAACCATCTTTCCCCCAAAAAATTGTCATAAGTTGTTTAATGTAAATAAAAACAAAATGCAGTGATTTGTGAATCATTTAAAAGCCAGATTTCATACTGAGAACAGTTTATTGGTTTTCACAGTGTGCTGAACGTTTTAAAATGACAGATTTTGAGTCACTGAATATTGGTTTTCAGCCTTTTTCGTTGTAATGTAAAGAGATTTCTCACAAGAGTGAGTCACAGAATCTTCTACTAGTAATAGAAATAATGTGGCTATGATACAGTTTTTACATTTGATGTTATCGTAGTCTTAATGGTTTGCAAGTCATTCTGCTCAAACGTACTAGTGTCTTTAAGTTTTACACAGGGTGCTAACTCTTTTTATCGTTTAAGCCTTTATACAGCACTAACTGAAATAGTTGGAAATTCAAAATGTCAGCTTCAGAGTTTTTGGAAGGTATTATAAGAACCTTTTTCTACTGTTTTTCAATATTTTTTTCACTGTTCTGTGGAAAATCAAGCTTCCGTGTCTGGTTAATCACCCCATAAAGTGTTAAGACTGCATCAAAGGCATGAGTCAAATTCCCACCAACTATGTCACTGAAGTCTCTAAAAGATAAGCCTCTGAAATATTATTTGTTTGTGTTTTTAATTTGAAATGTGCAATTCGTTCAAGGAAATCCAACATCTGGAACCAAAGAACTCCTTATAAAAAGACACAGTAAAGTGTGCTTCACAACATTTACACAGTTAGCATCTTCTTTTAAGTTTATTTTTGCAGTGAAATGTTGTTTTATTTCTTACCATGAGATAGTGTTTTGTTTATTTGGTACTCATTCTGAATACACTTAGTAAACATACTTTTACAGCAAACCTAATAAAAGTATGTAATAATAAACTAGTTTAGCTAATTTAAAAGGAATAAGCTTCATTATACATTCAGAATTAATAAGAGACCAGGCTGATTTTACCGTCACTCTTTTCCAGGATCTGTACAGTTTCCCCAATCTCCAGGACCAACGCCTGACATATTGGTGACCGGAAGTTGCAGATCACTGTGCAGAAGAAAAAAAGAAAGAAACAAATTATTAGATACCAAGTCCTGAAAAAGCATTTACCCATACAGCATGTTTTATCTAACTGCAGTTAACAAATGTCACATCACAAATTAAGATCTATGCTTGCTTTCATCTTTGTGGCTTCTGTCTGAGCATCCCTCTTCACTGTCATGTCTTCACACAGCATGTGTTTTGGGGTTGTATTGGGGCAGTCACTGCATCCTTTTAATAAGCTGTTTAATGCAAACATCTAAACACAGTGTCACACAGGAAGCACTGCTTAGCGAACTGTAAACAAGCTCCCACCCTGAAGTGGGTAGTCATTTTAATAGGCAATTAATTCTTAAGCGACCTGATTTTTTCTAATGTTAAGTTAATTGAACTATCCCCCAAAATAGAGCCCACACAAACTGCTAAGTAATATTGCTAAATTGTGATTTATCACAATTTCTTATTAGCAAAAACCTTTCATGCCACCTGCTTTTTTTGCAGCACCAGCCACAGTAATGGCAACTGACTCAAACGCTGATGACATGATTATTCTTTGGGGAGAAGAAGCCACAGTGAAGGCCTTAAAAATTGCATCAGCTCTGGAGCTTGATTTTGCCTCTGCAGCACTGCAGCTCGGCAACATGAGCCATGGAACAAACAGAATACAAGCCCCAGTAAAGACAAACTTGTTTAATAATGACGGCACTCCGCTGATGATTTTAAAAACCTACAAATGGTGGCCCTTCAAGGAGAGTTTGGCGTGAATCATTATGCTAATGAACTAGCCAGGGGAACCAGTGAGGGGGAGGAAGGGAAGGAGGAGCTTGAGCTCAGCTCCGTTGCCTGTTTGAGCGCTCAGTTCCTGTGTAACTATGGCAACAGATCATCACAAACTGGAGGGCTTTCTTCACTGTAACTGCTGCAGGATCAGGGCATTTTAAAATGGCAAGCTTATGGATGCTGCATTGCACTAGAGTTCAGATGTATTAGGAAGAGAGATGGGCAGACTTAAAGAGCATCATTGTCACCTTTTCTGTTCAGCCTCCAGTCAGGGCTAAGTATTTCCTATTTCAGAGTCCTATTCTTTAATGGCCTCGATTTCATTTGAATTGCAAAACCTGCACTCACAGCATCTGAAAACTCTTCAGCAGAGGCCACGTCAGAACAAGATGAGATTGTCATGTTTGAGAGAGCTGGGCACAGAACGCAGGCTCATATTTTCAAAGTCCTCCCTCACAAAACCTCCAAGCTGTGTAAACACGCAGACGCACACTTGTTTCATTGTGCCTAAGAGCTGCAGAGCATTAGCATATCTTCAAAACATAACCAACAAAATTCAGCTTCAGACTTCGACATGTTGAACGTAGGATGTTGGAAGGAATGATGGGACAGGGAGTAGAAAATTTTGGCAAAAAGCAAACATTTTCTACTCAGCAACAATATACCAGCCCAGACTGTCCCTCTATTTAGTTGAATTCATGATCCACGCGGCATCTGAGGGCTGCTATTGTGTAACCAGTAAATCATTGGAAGGAATTATGGGGATTGAGCACAGCAGGAGACTCCTGCTGTCCCCTCACCTACATTGTTCCATGTATGACATAAATACATGTCAGTTCTTCCATAAGTGCCACCTGGTTTCATTTATTTGTCAGCCATTAAACACATCTTTCCGAAAGTTTAGCTTTGTGATTCTAGCTTCTAGGTTGTGACTTTCAGAGTTGAGTGAAAGTGCAAAAAGGATTTTCATAAATAATTTATAATGAGCAGCAAATGAATGAAAATGAGCTCATGGATTTATCATTCTTTCAGAAAGTGTAAATGCAGCAATTTTCCAAAATAATGAATTCAATCTAAGGTAGAAAGAGAACCGCACAGACACATATACTTGCTTACTGTTTTGCATCAACAGGCAAAAATACAAACTCAAAGTGGCAAAGCTTTCAAGAGTCCAATATTCTGTGTTGGCACATAGAAAGAAGACAAGCTGCAGTTGTGTTTCTATGACAGCACCCAGCCTTCATCATAAACACCTCCCATGTGACAAAAGAGGCACGATCGGTGGGTTATCTTATGCAAAAGATAACCATCAAACATCTTACTGGTCACCTACTACAGAGAATCACCGAGGGGGAGTAGACTCAAATTGGAGAATATGAATCATGCCATCGTGAGAATCGTGAGACTCAGTCACACTTTTCCTCAGTCGGGCCATTACTTTCTAACTCACTGCTTTTCACCAGCAGTGCTGCCACCAATGGTGTGTAGGAAAAAGGCTAATATAATCAGAGAATGTGGGAACAGACTCAGCGTGGTTTTTGAAATAGTAAGCTGACTGCATGAGTGAACACCAAAGTCCCCCTTGACTCAATTCTGTAGTGATGCAGTGTAAAAGGGTCTTTCAAGCAATGATTGCAGATAAATGTGGCAATTGAGCCCCCCCAACCTCCAACCCATCCACATCTCCACAGTGTTAAAAGAGAGAATTATAGCACCACAAACACTTTGCTGAAGTCAAGAACTTTGTCATGTATTACATCTGGATCAGATTAGCAAACGCCAATAGTAATGAAGAGGTGTAAATCCAGATTAATAGAAGGGATAGACGTGTTTATTGCAAACATATGTAACTCTTGTTGAGTTAAATTCATTGTAATAATACACTGGGTATGTTTACAGATGTTAAATGAACAATTTCTCACTGAGTGTTAAACTTCAGGAAGGTTAAAATACTCAAATCCATTTCTACTCATTTTGTAGAAAAAACTGAATTATGATATTAATGACCAAACATTAATGGACCTAGAAAGAGACCAGAAAGAAAAATGTGTTGTGAAACAATGCAATACAAACAGTACAAACAATGATTAATAGTTTCCTTTTTTTTTTTAAAAAAAAAAAACATATATATATATGTGTAAAATATGGATTTTGCCTTAAGTCAACCGGAAAAGTTTTTGACATTTCTAAACTGATGAACAGATATTTTTATGTGAAATTGTGCACATCGTTCCCGAGAATACGGATGCTGAATGTAGAATTTATTAGTTTCCTCTGTGTTGCTGTTTGCTTGTCTGTTTGTGTTAAAAATGCAACAAACTGTATTGTTAAAAAACAGTAAGTCACATTTAGTGTTTATCTGCTACCAGTGACATTGCTAGCTAAGATGACAGCATATGCACGCCGTACATAAAAATATTTTACTCTACACTCTTGTTTAACATCAGTCTATTGTGCATTTGTTTAAGTCTCATCTTTGACCTGTTTTCCTTGTCTACCCTTCTCTTTCCTGTTACTCCTGAGACATGTCTATCTCTGAAATAAAATCAATTTTCCCTTTGTACAACAGACGAAGGAGATGCTTGTATTGCTTCCAGTGTAAACACTGACTGTTGCTGTCATGTCCTGAAAAATGTTTCACTGCTATATGTAATACAGTGAAGTTTGAAACAGAGCCATATGGCCTTGCTTGAGAACTAGTGATAGACACATACAGCACCTAACTGCTTGATGGCCCGCAGGGGAGAAATATTCTGCAGAGAAGGTGGTAATGCCATCAGAAACCTGCCAGTACAACAGTAAACACTGTTATGGATTATAAATTGTCTGCTGTATTTTCAAACAACTGAGTGCTAATGGCACCACTGTAGTGAGAAATTTTTTTTATCAAAGAGGACACTGTGCTCATCTATGCTGCAGTGATGGAGTGAATTTATTTACATTTGTTTCCGTTTCCCTTTTAGTTCCAGTGAGCCATAACAGGTAGAACTGATGCTGATTTGCTTAGTGAATGCATCCTTTAAGTAATACAGTGTGAGTATGCACACTATGAAGTCCTGCTTTCTTGGATTGAATAGTCCTGTCCCAGAACTCTGGTAAGTTAAAAATTACACAATGGTCTTTGGGCTTCGCCCACTGAGTCATGGAGTTCAGCACGACTTGAATGCACACTCACTTGCTGAGACACATTACTGCACCGAAGTCTTGCCAACCAAGCGATTTCTGCCACAGAGGCATTTCACTATATCTGCTTCTAAATTAGTGTCCCAGAAATCTAGGCATGCCACCCAACTGCAGGAGTAACTTTGTGTGTGTAACTGTGTAACTTTTAAATGCCTGTGTACACACTGTCACACCATTAACAATACCTATTTTTATTTTTGCGATTGGCAAGTTAGCAAAGGGACAAGAAAGGAAACGTAATAATGAACAAGCTGATCCTGTGGCCGTGATGAAACCACGAAATGCTCGCTGGATTGAGCTTGCTAAACTTTCCACTGCAGATGAGAGGAAGGACGGATGAAACAGGAGAAATGCTACTTCGGGCGATTATATCTGTAATCCTACTGTCAGCTGAACATTACCTGTGTCTTTTATTCTGTCATGAAAACATTTGATCCTAAAGTCGTCTGTTTCAGACAATGGCCTTGACTGCTTGATTATTTGGTGCTTTGCGTCTGAGACACATCCATGTAGCCAGAGATGAAGACATCTGATTCATTTCTCATGTGGGCAGGTACTGACTTGCAGTCTGAGCTCTTTCCAATTAAAGTGTAAAGGAATATTGCTGCCTATATGAGAGAAATCCATCAGTGACTCATTTGCGCACAAGAAAAAGAATATTTTCAGCTTGTAGGAAGAAAAGAGTTCATCAAAACTAATTTTAGGCTTGTGATTTAACAGTAATAATTTCAATATTCTGTTGTTGTGTTATTTTTAACTCCTCACATCCTCACAGTTATCTTATATCACAATGTGTTAGCATAATGACTTATTAATGTAGCTACTTTTGGCAAACTGAGAACTAATTCCTATCTGGAAAAACAAGGCAAATGATTTTAAAGATAACTGTGTATTAGAATAATCCACATTGGCCATTTTAAAGTAAGGGTGAACAACACTGGCAGATATAGAAACAAAAATTTCTGACATAAACACAACAAGAACCAAACAATGTGTAGGCCAGGATTCTAAGAAAGCCATTAACGTTTCATGAGGTGGTCTTCAGTTGCCTCCTTTTAAATGGAGCCTGTGAAGATAACAGGAAAAAGAAAGGCCCGGTTGGCTGCTAACAGACCACATCTCTGTTTCATATCTGCACATGGTAATATGGGTAATATGAGAAAATATTACACGTTGTGACATAACAAGGGAAGAAGATAGGGGGGAAATGCAAAATGGTGCCACTAACACCATAGATGAGGTAGGAGAGGGACTGATAGCAAGCTTTTGGGGCTGTATTACCATTTATCGCAACAGTTCAGCAGCGTGGGCTTCATCTGCAGTGGTGCCGGAGAAATACTGAACCTCGCGAGCCAGCATGTTATCGGAGGCAGAGGGGGGATATTCACCGAAGTGATGTGTTCAGCCTTCACAAGGTACAGTGTGTACTGAGTAGGTACACGGCAGCTCTGCTTCCCCGCATTTCAGCACCATGGACAGCGTCATCTCCAGATTTCAGCACCACGGATAGCGCCAGGTCACTCCGCACTGACTGACGCGGA